>PVIJ01006947.1:0-87090 GCA_004024925.1 Scalopus aquaticus | reverse complement strand
CCTCCCCCCCTTCCCCCCCCACTGATTGTCTCTCTCCCACCCGGCCTCCCTATAGTCCTGTTATAAGTGAAACCATTCGATATTTTTCTCTTTCTTTCTGGCTTATTTCACTGAGTATGATCCCCTCTAATTCCATCCATGTCGCTGCAAATTGCATGTGTTTATCTTCTTTCCATGCTGAATAGTATTCCATTGTGTACTTTTTGTTTTTCTTAAATGAACATTTCCCTTTGTACCCCTCTAGGGAGAAGCAGGCCCCACCGGAGCACGAGGCCCTGAAGGTCCTCAGGGCCAAAGAGGTGAAACTGGGCCACCAGGTCCTGTTGGCTCTCAGGGTCTTCCTGTAAGTTCCCGGCATATTTACAGCTAGCACAGAACACCGGGCATAATTTATAATGTTCTCTTTGAATTCTGAATGAGTGCTTACAAATCATAAAAAAACACATTTCACTTGTCAATTCTGCAACTTTATTTTATGAAAAGGAGAAAGTCATGAAAAGGATATTTATGATATAATGTGGTTGATGTTTTTAGTAAATGTCTGCCTCCTTTTGGAAAGTGCATGGATATCTGAATCTCATCTTGGATATGGCTTAATCGTTTATAAACTTTTCACATATCTTTTAGGGTGTGGTTGGAACTGATGGAACACCTGGCGCAAAAGGCCCAACGGTGAGTAAGTTAATGCATTTAGCTATGTGAAATTCAAATGGACGCTGTCCTTTAAACATTGACCGTAGAATTCTACTTGGGTCTGTTGCTCATCATGACACTCGTTCTCTCTGACAGGGCTCTCCTGGGACCTCTGGTCCTCCTGGTCTGGCAGGGCCCCCTGGATCTCCAGGACCTCAGGGTAGTACAGGACCTCCAGGGATTCGAGGCCAACCGGTAACGTCCTTTAAAATAACGATCATCCATTAATATAATTCACCTAAAATCAAGAGAAATAACATGTAATGGGATATAATGATGTATAGATAATGTGACTTTATATGAACAAGGCAAACAAAGATAGGAATCTTTGTAGAGTGAAAGCCAAATGTTAATGTACAATTTAGATGTAAAATTCAAAATAGAGCATCATTGCATTATGTTAAATTTTAGTGTTCTTTTATTTAAAATAATAAGATCATAAATTTATGGTATACCTCATAGAATTTTATGAGAAGTTGAGTAATAAGCATTAGGGGACTATTTTGCAAACAGTCTGGGGGAAATGTGGAGCTTTTTTTGCTTTCCATTTGAGGTTCACTTTTTCCTATATAAAATTTATCCAAAACTTTACAACTTAATAAAAAGTTTAAAATCCAGTATAGAAACAATCCTGTAACTTATTACAAACATGATTTTCCTTACATCTTTTATCCAGGATTTGGTCTTGGTTCAATAAGAGTCTTAGTTCCTAGTGAGACACATTCTTTGTAAAAAACCTATGGTAAAAAAATGTATTCAGTATCCTTTACTTTCAGGAGTTTGATTGATTTACACTTTCTTCAGAAGATATCAAAACATAGGGATTTCCATGAGAAGCAGAGAACACTAAACTTGCAGCAATCACAAAGTACCAGCTGCTTTCTATGGAAGTATCCCCAGAGCCCTCGTGGACTCCACTACAGGGCAGCTGAGCGTGAGGTGGGGTGCAGCTGACAATGCTGCGGCAGAGCACACAGCTGTCTGGCACGCCCGTGAGGTGGTCATGGGACCAGCAGTGAGCCCAGGGTAGTTCTGTGGAGATTTGTAATGACTTGGCTAAACCTGTGTTCAACAGCTATATCTTGAAAGGTACTCTTGAAGAAAGATTCCAACACACTGTACATACTCAACACATTTTCATATTTGTTGAAATTATTTCTTAGGAATTATGATAAATCCATAAGAAATATACATTGAGTAGTTGTGCTTATATATATATTTTGCTTGCTATGTATAAAATTTAAAACTCTCTTTCCAAGTACTAATTAAAACATATATTTTAAATTCTGTTTCAAGTAGTTTGACTATTGTAGGGTGAGTAATGGTCAGGCTTTTGCGCTATTGGCCTCTGTGGCTATCACCTGTAGCTTTGAATGAAGGAGGTGCTTGGGAGCATGGGCTCGCTGTACTCATGCCTGATGGTGTGGGTACGTGTAAGTGGGCACGCCTGAGCCAAGAACTAAGGGCAGCATCACAGAGGATGGCGTGCAGCAGAGAGTGGTGGCTGAATGGCTGCAAGAGGAAGAGACCATGAGAAAATATTAGAGTGAGCCCAGAGAAAGTAAAGATTTGCTGGGGGTTGGGAGGTCTGCCGGCATCCTGGCCCCCCCGACACCCCCACCTTCCCTGGGCCTGGTTGCCACACTACAACTGGTGTAGAAAGAGCATTAAAGCCTGTAAAAAGCCACAGAGCACTCAGGACTCTCCTTTATACATCTGCCCAGTTCCATAGAGAACCTGTCCTGCTTCCTGCCTGCACTACAATTATACTGATAAACCTTTTTAAAATGTTGTTGATAGATTTATTAAAACATGAGTGTTCATGATATTTTACATTTGATTTTATTATGTTCTCCATTAAGCAATACATTTCCCACAATTTAAAACATAATTTGTATTAAGTACCAAAAAACACTGGAGCAATATAAAGATGAAATGCTCTGTTTGCATTTGTGAAACTCTCAGTCAATAGAATACTAACATAAGTGAATTTTTATTCTAGTGAACAGCGTACTTCCAAAAATAAATCCTTAATGATTTATTTATAGAAATTATCATGTTAATTATAATTTTACTATCAAATTATTAATAATAACAGAATAATTCTAATTATTCTATATGTGATAGAAAAAACAAGATTTTTTCTTGGACTGATTGGACTGGTTAAATGTCTTGCTTCTTATAATTATATTTTTATTTTAGGGTGATCCAGGAGTTCCCGGTTTCAAAGGAGAAGCTGGCCCAAAAGGAGAACCAGTAAGGTTTCATTTTTTTTATTATAAGAAACCTTGAGTATTGTCTAGAAGTATGTAGCAGCAGACCTCTCCTGCCTCACCTGCTGCTCCCCTCAGCAGTGTACTTCAGTCAATCTGCCTGTTCTGCTCCTCACTCTGTCTTTGGTGAATCCTCTCACCACCACACACCTCTGGCCTACACCCCAGCTTGTATGCATAAATAAATAAATCTTTAAAAAAAAATACCCAAGTATTTAAAATGACAATGAAACTTGGAATATCTTTGGATAGAAATAGTTTGTTTAAAGGGTTTTTTTAAATTAATTTTTAACTGAAGTAGCATTGGGGTATCCCCTCAGGTATTATCACCGTAGTGCACCCACCACCAACTCGCCCATGCTCTACCACCATCTTGCCTCCCTCCCCACTTCCTTCCCTCGCTGTTCTTTCCTCTATCTCACCCCTCTCCCTCTTGGTGTCTCAGTTCTGTAGTCAGCTGTCAAGGGTTAGTTTTCTTTAGCTTGTCTTTATCTGACTATTAATTTACTTAGTCTAAATGTGTGATTGACTTCATTAAATGACTCTTTTAATTAACTAGCTTGTTAAATGACTCTTTATTCTGTTTTTAATAGGGGCCACATGGCATTCAGGGTGCAATAGGTCCTCCTGGTGAAGAAGGTAAAAGAGGTCCCCGAGGTGACCCAGGAACAGTTGGTCCTCAAGGTCCAGTGGGAGAAAGGGTAACATTTGATTAATAAAATCTTTTGTTGTGGAGAAATTACATGAATAAGTTTTGGGACAGTAAGGAAAGCTAGAGCAGTTAAAAGAAGTGCTTGTAGGTGTGTTGTATAGTTCAGTGTGGTCATCTGGGAATTAAAGGAGCCAGCGGTCTAACCATTCGCATGCAGTCATTCAGCTAACATTGATTGGGCAACTATTCTATGTGAATATGATATATTAGTTCTTGGGAATATCAGTGAATAGGAAGGCTGTAGTCCTGTCATTAGTAACAATAATTTACAGGGATTAGTAAACTATAATTTACTCTAGTGTGGAGGTAGGCAACAAATATATCAGTAAATAAATAAAAAATATAGTTTCATGTTTTAATAAGTGACATATACACTTATTAGATAACAGATTCTTAGGGGTGAATAGTAACTGTGAGTATATGACAGTGGTGTGATATTAGATTAGTTGGTTAGGAAATAGGATTCTCTAAGAAGAGTGACATTTTAGCTGAGTGCTAAAGGTGAGGGTGAGTCAGCAAGAGACTCCATGAGAAAGAATATTTGGGGGAGAGAAAAAGTAAATGCAAAGCCAGGAAGCCAGAAAGGGATTGGTGAAATCAAAGCTCAGAAGAGCTCGTTGTGGAGTAGAATGGTAGAGTATAATGAAACAGGTTTGCAAGGGACAACAGTAACATCACTTTTCATTTGTGTAGTGCTTCAGGAATGTGAAGTACATGACAATATTAATACATGTTATCATTGCTATTTTGAGTGCTGTTAAAGGTGCCCTTCCTTTTTCTTTCCTGTCTAGATAACAGGAGTGTTTATGGTTATTTTTACAGTGAATTATAAAAATAGTTCTTGATTTCAGGAATAATATGGCTTTATATATTCCTTAAAATTAAAATTTCTTCCCATGTAATCCGTATTTTTTTCATATATATTGTATATGTATATATATATGTATGTATATATTTTATAAAAATATATGTAGTCATGTTAAACCTGATCACAAGTCCAAAACTTTATAGCAATGAAAATAAAAAGTACCTACTCATTATTTATTATGAAAACATCAATAATAATTAAGAATCATATTTTGGTCATTTATAGGGTGCTCCTGGAAATCGTGGCTTTCCAGGCTCTGATGGTTTACCTGGACCAAAGGTAAGGTCATCCATCAATGTTGGTAACCATTTGAGTGATTCTCCAAAATATTTCATTGTCCAGCAGGGTCCAGGCCTGACTCCTATGGGTTCAGATCCAGAAAGGGAGATGAACAAAGATGTGAGGACCAAAGCCAAAGCCCTCTTATGCAGCTTTTATATTATAGAGGTCTTGGGAAGAAGGACAATGGTTGGAGGTGTAGGGGAGATTGCTTTCAGACTTTCTGAGGACATTCCCAAGAAAAAAAGGTCATAGGTCTTTTCTTTAGCTGAAATAGATTTATACTTTCATTTGGAAATTAGACTATTTCAAAATTAATTGTTTTTTAAGAGATTAAATTATTGGAGTGGGGTTCTCAACACAACTTTCATTAGTTAGTGATGAAAACCATTACCCTACAAGGAATTAAATTAGAACAAAAATGTGAAATGACATTGTTTCCAAAGAAGTCTTTGTAAATACTCTGACAAAACATTTGTGTTATATGAGTGCTTTGACTGTGAAACAAGAATTTTTCCTGACATGTTCTGCTTGCCTTTGGAACAGGGTGCTCAAGGAGAGAGGGGTCCTGTAGGTTCTTCAGGACCTAAAGGGGGTCAGGGGGACCCAGGACGTCCAGGAGAACCTGGACTTCCAGGCGCTCGGGTAAGAATACAGCTGTTGCTCCCGAAGGAATGCTCCTGATGGTTCATTGTAGGCTTTTTTTTTTTTTAGCTTAATTTTATAACTTGAAACATTTATATTTTGCTTTTGACTTAATTCATTATTTTTTAAGTACTTGTTATTTTTATTATAAATAGCATAATACCTTCTAGTTTCCCTTTCTTAAAGGAGTATATAGTCATACTTTTGCCACTTGGCAAGAAAATAACCCTGTTTATCAATTTTTATATTTTCTTTATTTGCTAATAAACAACCTGTTTAATTTTTGCCAGAGAGGATTTTTGATAAATTTCATTTAACAAAATGTCACTTGAAAGTTTGTTTGGACTTTGGAGTTGCCCGGTTCTTAACAGTGCTGACGATTGCTTTTAACTTTAAGGGTCTAACAGGAAATCCTGGTGTTCAAGGTCCTGAAGGAAAACTTGGACCTTTGGTAAGTAGTTTTAGCCAAAGTTCATTGTTTCTCAATAGAAAAAGTGATCAAATTTAATTGATATAAATATATGAAGTTCAGTTGCTTCCCTGACATTAGTAAAAAGTTTAAAATGATGTATTCTTTCAATATTGGTAGTTGGTCTATTCACAATATTCTCATTTCTTGATATCCTTGCAGTTTTATGTGTTTAAGAGATAAGTAGGTATGAATTTTGACAGATCATATATTCTGAGACGGTCCCATATATTGCAAATGTGAAATGGAAGCCTGTATCTTCATTACCACGAATCAGATTAAAGAAGAAAGATTTCCCCTATTAATATGAGAGTTTAAAGAGATGTGAAGAAGAGGCTTGCATATATAAAATAAGAATAAAGTCTGTTTTCCAAATACTCAGAATACCTCAGTAGTTTTTTTTTTAATACTCTTCTGATTCACTAAGATAAAAATGTAGGATAATTTAAAATATACAAATTTCATATGTAAGCACAGGCAAGTCATAATCCGGATGATACCATATTAAATTGTTGCTGTCAATTTTGTAGGGTGCTCCAGGGGAGGATGGCCGGCCAGGTCCCCCAGGCTCCATAGGAATCCGAGGGCAGCCTGGAAGTATGGGTCTTCCAGGCCCCAAAGGTAGCAGTGTGAGTACAGTGTGCACTGTTTGCCATCACATTATAATCCTTACTTGGAACTGGTATATTTTTAGCAAAATGTTTGAATTTTAAGGTAGTTTCCATATTCTCTTTAGGGTGACCCTGGAAAACCGGGAGAGGCAGGAAATGCTGGTGTTCCTGGGCAGAGGGTAACTATACATTTTCTGCTAAAGAAAAAAAATACATATATATGAAATGATCCAAATTCTCATGGTCTCACTTCACAAATTGCCTCTGTGGGATTCTAGGGAGCTCCTGGAAAAGATGGTGAAGTTGGTCCTTCTGGTCCTGTGGGCCCCCCGGTACGTGATCTTTTAGTGAAAGTATATTCAACACTGTATTTTTAAATGATGCTTGTGTAAGACTTTACTTACGAATAAGTTTCAGAGGGAATAAGTTAGGAAGTGCAGGATTGAAGAATTTCAAGTACATCTTTTGATTTCATTGCTGGTGCTTTTTGCCTTTTTAAATGGAATGACTGGTCTTTTCATTCTAAACTTCTTTAAAATGCTGATGGCAAAAGTTATTTCATCTTCTGCATGTGTCACCATTGGAGACTGTATAAAAAGGGAAAAATATTTGACAAATAGAGTGTATTTAGTATAAAGCATGTAAACACTAGATTATAATTATCTCCTAATAATGTGTGCTATGTAAATGTATTTAAACTGGGTTTTTGTTGAGAGAATGAAAATGAATATTTATCCTTTGAGGTATATTTTCATCTTAGGATTTAAAAACTGTTCAGCAAAATTTTTTTTTACTAATTTGTGTATTTGGGGATGAGTCAATTTAAATATCTTTCTAAAATGTTAGTTCTGCTTCATTTTTTTTAAAGTTTGTGCATTTTCTTAATTGTTTCCCTCAATTATGTTTAGTGAGGTAAAGTTGGTTACATCATAGTATTTGTCGTAAGTATTATAGGTTCAAACCTCTAAAAATGTATTTTTCACGCAAAGTGACCCTTGCACACCTTTCCCACCACCAAAACACAATAATCCTCTAGCATGAATCTGCTTTCCTTAGTTATTTTAGTTTTCAAGGTTTTATTAACAATTCTTATGACACTGAGGAATAAACTTCAGTGGAAATATAACCCTTTTAGATTAAGTAGAAAAAAGTAATGAATTTTTTCATAATCAGTTTATGCAATTTCTCCATAATTTTATGGTTGGCTCCAGACTTTTTATATTTGCATAAAAACAGACACATTTAGAAGTCTTTCCATTGGCTTTGGAAGATATTTTCTCACCAAGAGAGACTTCAAACAATAGTATTTTGGTGACTTTTAATATTAGTTTATTATCTGGTTGTGGTGAAAAGCATGTGATTAGAAGAAACACCAAAACTTCTAGCAGTTCACATAAACAGGAAATAGACAAAAAGATCAAGCTTCATAGATAATTTTCTTTATTTCATGACTTAGGGTTTAGCTGGAGAAAGAGGAGAACAAGGACCTCCAGGCCCCACTGGCTTTCAGGTTTGTACTAATTCAGCTTTGTATTTCCTTTTCCATGAACTGAAATAACTTTTTTAAAATATAAAAAGAAGGGACCAGAGGATGTGACATTCTACAATATTCAAAAAAGCCATACCTTTGTAAGTAAAAATGATAAACATTTGGATAAATCAAATATTTCTACTCAAAGAATAGGAACAAACTTCCCCTGAAAAACTCATCAACCCCCCAAACTTTTAGTAAACTAAAAATAAAATATTCTTGACACCTTAACAAAGTTTATTAAACTAATTTATGACTTACCTAATTTCACTGGCACAATGTCTAAATTTTTTTTAGTGAACAAATTTTCATGATTTAATCTAAATATTTAGTATGGTAGTATACTAGTATATACTCTATTTAATAGTATGGATAATCATAATGTGGCAGAAAATAAACCTTTAAGAACTAACTTTCAATAATATTCTAGCAGCCTAAAATATCATAACCATAAAAATTCTACAAATATAAAGAATCTCTTCTTTTTTTTTCATACAAGCTGGGTACAGGCCAGAGGTGTGGGGCGGTGAGAGGGTTCACCAGGGACAGAGCAGGGAGCAGAACAGGCAGATCAGAAATACACTGCTGAGGGGAGCAGCGAGTGAGGCAGGAGAGGTCTGCCGCACCATGTGGGATTCTCCCTGGCTGGGCATCGAACTCGCATCGCTGCTGCTGACAGCTCCACAGCACAGCACTTAACTGCTGTGCCACCAGGGAGGCCCCAAGAATCTCTTCTTTTTTTGCTAAGTGTAGTACATATGAAAATCTAAACTTAAACTGAGTAACTGCTGTTATTTTGAAGGTGTAATTTTTTTCATTTATGTTGTTTAATTTGTATTTGAAAGTATCTTTCACCAGAAAGAAGAGTCTTGGAAGTTCCATGCATTTTAAAAAATGAACTGTTGACATTGGTGGTCTAATAAACCTTCACTGATTCACGGTTTTATTTTGTTACTTTCGTTTTAGGGGCTTCCTGGTCCTCCAGGACCTCCTGGGGAAGGTGGAAAACCAGGAGATCAGGTGAGGCTTTAAATAATAATACTAGAAGTCACCGACTCATAATATCACTCCTATGTGTGAGGCTGTTTTGATTTGCTTTATGTATATCTTTGCTTCTAATGCTCAAACAATCCTCTGTACTTGGTACTATTACTATGCCTATTTTACAGATATGGAAAATGAGGAATGCAGATGGTAGGTAACTTTCCCTAAGTCACAGCTGAAATGATAAGAGCCCAGTTGGCCAGTTTCCCAAAACTGTTCTTAACCACTAACTGTATCTTACCATCACTCCACTCTAACTTTAGGTAACATAAACACACACACACAGACACAGACACACACACACACACACACTCGTTAACCATCATATTTCTCTGATTTCACCAACATATGTTCATTTATTTTTTTCTGAGTGATTCATTTTTTCATGTAACCTGTTCAACAAATATTTGCTGAGGACTCTGTGTTTAGCTCTGCTAAGCAGTGTTCTTAACTGATAAAACAAGATGGACTTGGACCTTGTCTTTACATTATATTATAGCAGTGGTAGAATAATACCATGTTCTAAAAGTTATGGTAGGTGAGGCACTGTGTGTGTAGAAACATAGAAGATGCAACTAAGTTAGACTTGCATCTAGAAAAAGTCCTCAGGCAAAGTAAATGTCTCTTGTGCAATCTCAAGGATGAATGATGGTAAAGGGGAGGTGGGATACAAAAGGGAGTAATACTCCAGTAAGTGGGAATAGCAGGTGCAAAGGCTTGCTGACCAAAATAAGGAAGTGGAAAGGGGTCATTAACTTAGGAATGTGGAGCAGGAGAGCCTGGAGGAGAGAATCAGGGACCCGATTATGGAGAATCTTAATATGAACCTAATTAGCTCTTATTATTAGCATACTGGGAAATTAATGAAGGGTTTTGATATAGTAATACTGTTGAAATTGAGTTTTAGAAAGATTATGCTACGTTGAGAGTACTAAATTTCAAGGAGTAAGACTGGAGGCCTACTTAATATTGTTATCTTAATTACTGAAAGAAGTTTTGAAATGACAAACGTTCCTTTAGTTAAGAACAAACTGAAACTTTAAAATAGTTACAACTGTGTAATTGAACCCAAATTTCTATCGGGTATGTCTGTATCATATACTCAAGAAATATTAACTAAATTAATTAGCTTTTCATAGGTTTTGATTTCAGTTTCTTCTACTTAAACTTCTTCATGTTCCATTAAGAAATAGGACCTGGGGCCTCCCCGGTGGCTCGGTGGTTGAGCGCTGCGCTGTGGAACTGTTGGCAGTGGCGACGCGAGTTCGACGCCCGGCCGGGGAGAGTCCCACATGGTGGGGCAGACCTCTCCTGCCTTGCCCGCTGCTCCCCTCAGCAGTGTACTTCTGATCTGCCTGTTCTGCTCCCCGCTCTGTCTCTAGTGAACCCTCTCGCCACCCCACGCCTCTGGCCTGTGCCCCAGCTTGTATGTAAAAAAAAAAAAAAGAAATAGGACCTGTAGCATATATTTTGTTGTCCCAAAATACTAATGCACAGTCTTTGTGAGGTAATATTGTGTATATTTTCATTTCCAAAAATCAAATATTCAAGTATGACAGATTTTTCTGGAAAAATATTTCCAGAATATGTATGGGATAACCCCTTATTTATAAACATATACACATTTTTCCTTCTTTTTTTTTAAAGATTTATTTATTTATGCATACAAGCTGGGGTGTAGGCCAAAAGTGTTTGTGAGGTGGGGGCAGTGAAAGGATTCACCAGAGACAGAGTGGAGAGCAGAACAGGTGGATCTGCTGAAATACACTGCTGAGGGGAGCAGTGGGCGAGACAAGAGAGGTCTGCTGCTCCATTATGGGAAGCTCCCTGGCTGGATATTGAACTCATGCTGCAGTGGCTCTGGAAAGCTTCATAGTGCTGCGACTTAACCCAATGCGCCACCAGGGAGGCCCCACATTTTTCCATCTTCAGTTTTATGGACTTAGTGAAACTTTTAAGTACAGTAAAAGAATTTTAATATCTAAAGAGATTTCCAAGAAATAACTAAAATTAAGTTTAAACTGTTTCTCCCATCATTAAAAATGTATTTTATAGGGGGTTCCTGGAGATCCTGGAGCAGTTGGCCCATTAGGACCTAGAGTAAGTATTTTTTCCCTTATGTTTAACTTTTTCTATCAGCTTTAGATTGAAAAAACTTATTTTATCTTAAATTGGGATTAATTTTAAGCATTAAAATCCTACTTGAAAAATCATTCTTATGAGAAATGTTTGATGATGTAAAACTATTATAGCCTTAATTCATGTTTATTTCTTATCACCAAAATAGAAAATTGAGCCTTAATAATTGCTTAATTCTAAGTTTATCTCTAGTAGAAGTCATTTTGCACTTTTCCAGAAATATTTAACTTATTTTTTGATCAAGCACTGAGATTGTTGATATTCTCTTGGTGCATTAGGGAGAACGAGGAAATCCAGGAGAAAGGGGAGAACCAGGAATAACCGGCCTTCCTGGTGAGAAGGGTATGGCTGGCGGACACGGTCCTGATGGTCCAAAAGTAAGTATGGTAGTGAGCTTGGTATTTTGTGTTCTAAAATTACTGCTCAGTAAACACATGATGGTACTAGAATGTATTTCTCTTGCTTTTTTTCTTGATTGTATAATTTTCTTCTTTAGCAAATATATAATAAGCCCCCTAGTAGACTTTTTCTTGATACTAGAGAGTCACCTGAAAAGAAGTCTCTCTTCTATGATAAAGTTTCTAGGACATAGTCATCTTTTCTTTCTACAAACCCATTCTGATATTCATCTTTATACATTGTATTAATGACTTCCATTAATAAGCAGGGGTAAAAAACAGAAAATTGCACAACTTATTAGGAGCCATTCCTAATCATACTCCAGTTTCCATCATTGTTCTTACAAAATAAATGCAAGTATGTAGTTTTTTGAAATTTAAAAATACAATGCATAATAAAGGGGGGAAAAAGTAGTGCTATTTCCTTTTGGGTGCTATCTTTAAGAATGATAGTAGAAAATGTGGCTAACTTCATTGTAAACATTTGAAGTAAAATTTTTTATGATCATTTAATATTAGACCTCTTATCTTCATGGTGCAGAGTGATTGTATAAGATTGACTTCAGTTTCATCACTGAATGAGCCTGATACTAGTTTAATATCATGGGTTCATGAGAGAAAGAAGGAAATATTCTTTAACAGTAGTGTCTTCTTTCTGGATTAGAACCCCCATGATGTTGGCCCCCAAAGGCAACCCTGTAATATTTTTTTATATATCCAGTAGGGTAGGTTTATTATAAAAAGGGAGAAGAGAATAAAGAACACTTGCATAGACACAAGCAGGCAGAAACAGCAGCCCTGAAAGAGAGAGGCTTGCTAAAAGAGAAGCCTGCATAGTCACAGGCAGGCAGAAGGGCTGCTGCTTTGCAAAGGAAGAAGGTTGGTGAAGAGGAACACCTGCATTAGCACAGGTGTGCAGAAGGGCTGCTGCTGTAACCGTCTAATATTTACTTGAAAGTCAAGTCACTTTCCTCAAAGGGAAAAGTTGAGAACATAAACCAAGAGTCAAAAAGACAAGGTCTGTTTTTTTTCTTTTTCTTTTAAAAAATGAACTTAGAGATGATTTTCCAAACGAACCAAAACCAAAAAAAAAAAAAGTAAGCACTAGGCTGAACCCAAAGAAATAGCTTAGATTCAATTTTTTATCTACCCATATAGAAATACGTTAAGTTTCTTCAGTAATACATATTGAAATTAAATGCAAAAGGGTATTTGTAGTTCATGTTTAATATAAAGGTGAGGTTGCTTATCGTTGGTTCATTGTAGGGCAGTCCAGGGCCAACTGGGACCCCTGGAGATACAGGCCCACCAGGTCTTCAAGGTATGCCAGGGGAAAGAGGAATTGCTGGAACTCCGGGCCCCAAGGGTGACAGAGTAAGTCTTTTTTTTTTTTTTTTTTTTAAGTCCATTCACTTAGACATTCTAATGCCAACTTCCTGGGCAGACTTTTACTTTTGTTATGATGAGTCACATGCCATTCATTCATTTTTTCAATATATATATTTGTAAAAAAAAATGCCAAATGTCTAGAACTGTTCCAGATTGAAGGGGATACAGCTATAAACATGTGATAAACCCCAGTGCTCTTAAAACTACCATGCAAGTTGGAAAGACAACCAAATGGTATTTTGTCTGTTTTCCCAGGGTGGCTTAGGAGAGAAAGGTGCTGAAGGAACAGCTGGAAATGATGGAGCAAGAGTAAGTGAGATCATTTCTTTTCCCAGCTAGGCTAGGAATCAACATTATCATTATAATGGAACTTGCATGAACTTTGCAAAATAAAGTTCACCATATTTCCATGACAGTAAGATTTTGAAAACAGAGAAATTTGGGATTTGATGTTGGTCAACCATGGATATTCATTTTGCTTACCTTGAATTAGAGCAAACCAAAAAATAAAGTCATTGTTGTGAGAATTATATGAAATGCATTTTTATTGTGCATATGAGATTGACATTTTAAACAGTGTGGCCCTCTTTCTAAGGATAATGAGACAATTAGACTGAAAATATATTTTCAGACACGAGTGATTCTTTCAGGTAGAGCAGTTAGTTACAACTGCTTAGACAGTATTTCCTGATACTTGATGAAAATTTGTTTCAATGGTTAGTTATCATGCTATGCTATGCCCTGGCAATAACTTTTGTACCGTGAAAAAAGATCTCACACTGAGTCACTGTTGATGTTTTGGTCTTGTACATTAAGCTGCTGTTAATACATTGGTTATATCAGTTATTCACTAAAAAACAAAGTAAAATATGAAAAAAACTTTAGTTATAGTGGTAATTCTTTTTTTTTTTTTGAGAATCTAAACTTGAAATACAGAGTATAGCAAATCATGAACATGAATGGTTTCTTGCCTTTTAATTAAATCTAATATTTGATTTAACATTCAAAAACAGTTGAAATAAATATGGTATGCTGTATTTTACATAATGAATGGTTTGGGGTACATGTTATGATGTGCAATACTGTTTAAATGAGTAATCATTGATAGTTTAAGTGGGAATCTAAAATACATTCTATTATTACTATGAATGAACTTTGGAAATTCAGCATAATAGGATCAGGACTTAAACAATGACTGCTTAATTTTCAGTAAGGGCACACATTGTTTTAGGGAGGAGAAGAACAGAGTGTCAGGTATAATATCATGATAAAGTGAGAAAATGAATAATGTTTTCACTGTATGAAAAAAATGGTCTGGAAATTTAATGACATAATCTTTTTAATTGATTCTTTAAGAAAGTACATTTAGTAAATTATTGGGAAAATATTGTTCCATTGTAGATTCTGAGACCATAGCATCACAATTTTCTCATGTTCTTATCAGTAATATAAAATTCAAAAGTCATTTTTGTTTTTTAAGTTTCTTTAGTAATACATATGGAAATTAAATGGCAAAAGCATAGTTGGGCATGTAAAGAGGCAATACATAAATATCAGATAGCAAGCTTGTTTTAAGCCATATTCCAATAGAGCCCAGCAGTTTAGCGATTGTGATCACATGTTGAGAAGACCCAGTTTCATATCTCTTTGTGGAAGCTTCCTATGTTCTGAGCATGAACCTCAGTGAAGTTGGGTGGTCACATTCCTATTCATCTCAGAGACTAGAGAAAACAGAATGCTTTAGCACAATTTCACCTTTTTGAAAATAAGATGATATTTTGCTTGTGTAATTTACTAATGCAATAGTCTATACAAAAGAAGAAAAGTTTTTCAGTCTATATTCAAATTTCAGATAAATATTAGCAAACTTAAATAAGCTGATAAATATTGTGAAAGAGTAGCATTGTTTTAGAGCTAATATTTATGTTGTTGTGTATAGGTGAGTTGAGTTGATGAAAGAGATGAAAAAAGTTTGTGGAGAAAATCTGGTAGAAATTGTTTTAGAATAGAGAAGAAAACTTCGAGAATATACATATTATATCATTTGTTATGGACAATGTTTTGCAAAAGCAGCCAAGTTACAACACACTAAAAACTTCTTAGATAGTTTATTTAAACATGGAGACTTCCGTGCATTCTTGCCCTCAATATGCCTATGTTCTGTTAATTGACAGGGTCTTCCAGGTCCTTTGGGTCCTCCTGGTCCGGCAGGTCCTACTGGAGAAAAGGTAATTTTGTAAGATGTTGCTTTGTGAATTCAAAACTGTGAGTTCTGGAAGTTGGCTGCTTCTTATAAGGTTTTTTTATTCATAAAATATGGTAATTGTGCTAGATCATCTCAGAATCTCCCCCATTATCTGCCTCCCACATAGTGCCCAACATCCATCTCCTATTATGTTTTGCTGTTGTTTTGGGCGATAATCATATATAATCTGCTATCTAGGGTGAACCTGGTCCTCGAGGTTTAGTTGGCCCTCCTGGCTCCCGCGGCAATCCTGTAAGTGACATTTTGATGTTCTTTAGTATGATCTTGATCAGTAAAAAAAATCCATATTGTCCTGTTATTATAAAACCATGCCTGTTGGTTTGTGCCATTTGTAACTTCCTGGATTTCTACTTTTGCTCTTTTCATTATACTTAAAAAATTATCAGTGAATTATTTTTATAAAATCTATTAGTTCTAGGTAAGCAGCTTGTCTAATAAATAAAGAAGTTTCTTTGAGACTTCTGACTTTGGAAATTTTACTCTGTTACCCTTCTCTCTATGTTACTCAAGAGTTTTTTTTAAGCATTAAATTAAATTTCTCTATATATACATTTCAAAATACTATAGAGTTATATAATTGTATTTTTAAATACTTTTCTTCTTGAGAATAATGTGTGAAATCTATAATAATCTTTGTCTTCTCTTAGGGATCTCGTGGTGAAAATGGTCCAACTGGGGCTGTTGGTTTTGCTGGACCCCAGGTATAATTTTAAAATATCCTCAATTTACTAATGAATATTTCTTATTGCAGAAATTAGCTTAATTGATTATATTGCCATATGTTTTGAAAGTATATTCCAGATTCTGGAAAGTTTATAGTTTTCTGGGCAATATTCTCATATTCAATACAGTTTTTCATGGACTGACACAAAAATGAATGAGTTTGCACTGTTTGAAATGTATGCTTATTTACTATAATACAAATATAGTGGGATAATTTACTTTCAGATTGTCTTCAAAGATTCATCAGAGGGATTTATTTTTTCTTCTATTATGCCTTAATACTTATTATGAAACACTGCTTTACAATATATAAGAAAATGATGTTAGTAATAATTTCTATGAAATAATTTGCCTATAATTTTTATAATCAATTCCTTATTTATTTAATTGCTATAGGGTCCTGATGGGCAACCTGGAGTAAAAGGTGAACCTGGAGAGCCAGGACAGAAGGGAGATGCTGGCTCTCCTGGACCACAAGGTCTAGCTGGATCTCCAGGCCCTCATGTAAGTGAAAGAATATAGAAAAAAGTCACAACTTGAATCCAGTGCCCAATGGTTAGCCTATTTTTTTTTTTACTACAGTGATGTTTTGTTTCTTTCTTTTTTACAGGGTCCTCATGGTGTTCCTGGATTAAAAGGTGGTCGAGGAACTCAGGGTCCACCTGTAAGTTTATTTGAAGCTCTGGGAATTATGGACATATAGTTGCATGTATCTGGTGTTTCATGTCCAATTTAAAGTTAATCTTTTTTTAAAAGATTTATTTATTTATGCATAGAGGAACTGGGGTATAGGCCAGAGGTGTGAGGGTGAGAGGATTCACACGAAACAGAGTGGGGAGCAGAACAGGTGGATCTACTGAAATACACTGCTTAGGCGAGCAGCAGGTGAGACAGAAGAGGTCTGCTGGAACATGTGGGTTAGCTCCCTGACCAGGGATGGAACTCGGGCCAAAACAGATTTAACCTCTAGGCCACCAGAGAAGCCCCTAAAGTTAATCTTAATCCAAAGCTGTTACCATAGATTTTTACTTCTATTAACTGTACAGTAGATGAAAGGGTACTTAATATAAATGGAAACCCAACTGCTTCATATGTAAGATAAATAATCGATTCCCTGTGGAGGGATAAGTGAATAAGGGGTAGAAACTTTTATCTAATAGTTATTTAATATATTAATGTAATTATAGATTTAGCCTTGAACATATGTTCAAGATAAATTGGAAGTGGAAAAATAACGTCTTTCCTACTAATTAATTCATATCGATTCTCAAAAGCATGAGATAAAAGTAAAAATATGTTGGTCACAAAATATATTAGATATAAAATAAAATGTGAAAGAGAATCTTAAAGACCTAAATACTTCTGTGAAAAAACATATTTCAGGAAGAATCTATTATTATTTTAAAATTTCTTATATAATATTTTTAGGGTGCTACAGGATTTCCAGGTTCTGCTGGCAGAGTTGGACCTCCAGGCCCTACTGTAAGTCAGATCATTAATTCACCTTTGTTAACAGTGGCGTAATTACACACAAACTTAAAATACACACACACACACACACACATACACACACACACGTGTGCTTATAGTATATATACATACATATATTTAATTATTATTCCTTCTTTAATCTCTTAATGCTTTGTTTTCCCATGTTAACAACTTATCATAATGATTTGACTGCTATGTTGACAAAGCAAATTCATCTTTAATAATTCAATGTTTCTTGAATTATTTTTGATTTCTTTTTAGTGCTAGTGTTTGACTATTATTCCTTGTAGCTAATGAATATTTGCATTTCTGTATACTAATAATCATTTCTTCAGTTAGGCACTATCTCTGAAACTTCTTAAATAATGTTATTCTTTATAAGAACAGCTGGGACAGAATAAAATGTTATATATTCATTGTTGGCGTGAGCTTCAATATTTAGCAAATTCAAGTTATTTTCACCACACTTTTAATACTGACTCAAAGATAATTGTCTAATAATAATTTAACTGTTATCCTATGGAATGAGTCCATAGCTATGTTTTATTTAGATTTGTAAATCTAGTGAATGACTGTTTATATACCAGAAAAAATGAACCTGTCAGGCTTGGGCATTTGCCTCCGAGGTGAGACCAATATCGTATCAGTCCTCTGGTTTGATTTCCACTTTGCTCCCCTCGCTTTCTTTATGTTCCACTAGGGAGCTCCAGGACCTGCAGGCCCTTTAGGGGAACCTGGGAAGGAGGGACCTCCAGGTCTTCGAGGGGATCCCGGCTCTCATGGGAGAGTAGGAGATCGAGGCCCAGCTGGTCCCCCCGGTGGCCCAGGAGACAAAGGGGACCCAGGAGAAGATGGACAGACTGTAAGTTTGGCATTTTTATTCTAGACCACCTCTAGTGAGTTATTTCCAAATATAATTGCACCATATTCACTACCTCAAAGAAACTGTTTTTACATTTATTTACTTTCATGAAACCTTTAAGGACATTATGCCCTATAGATTTCTAATTTCCAGTTTTCTGATCTAGAAAAAAGTATATGTATAGCTATAAAAACATAATAGTAATGGATATGGTGTTCAAAAACTAAGAAAATCTGTACTGTGGAAATTTCTGGAAAGTACATTATGTCATTTCATATCCATGTCCTCTAGAATTATTGTGTTTGTATAGACCACTATTTCTTTTCTCTATTAAAATTTTTTCCTTGTCTTTTTATAAGGAGGTACAATATTTGTCAGAATAGTTACCCCTTTTATCTTGTCAATATTCACATTAATCTTCAAATCCTTTCATATTATGAGCTATTTTCACTTGTAAAAAATGTTAGCAGATCCATGTGAAATACAAATTATGGCAATTATATATAGCATGGTTTTATGGAACAAGATTTTTTTCCTCATACCAAAAGGCCTGTGAAACTGTTATCCATAGTAAAGTCCTTGCATATATTTTTGCCCTGGAGAATTTCTAATTATACTTTATTCTCAAAATTAGGGTCCAGATGGTCCCCCTGGCCCTGCTGGAACTACCGGACAAAGAGGCATTGTTGGCATGCCTGGGCAGCGCGGGGAGCGGGGCATGCCTGGCCTGCCCGGCCCAGCGGTGGGTAACTGGCGTGGATCAATAGTTCATCTTATTATATCAATAAAATTTGTGAGGACAGAATTCATCATATTTTTCAATAGATTTAGTCTTTTCTAGGCATAAATTCTGATACCTTAAGGGTGTTTTGATATTAAATATCAAATTCTTAAGTATCTTGCAAAGTATAAAAGGCTAATTAATTACAACCCTGGCACTAAAGAAGTAGACAAATGAAGTAATGGTTTTGGTGTGACTCTAATTTATTTTTTTATTAAAGATTAAAATACCCATAGAACTAGAGAAGAGAAAATACTTTTGGTCGGTTGGTAGGCCACTTTTTAAATAAAAAGGCCTAGCAGGAACATCCATATTTGACAGAGTAAGTTGTCATAAATCATCAAAGGGAAACAGTTAGGCTAATATGATGTGGAGATTAAAGTAGGTGAAATATAAAGAAGAACTCTGAAAATAATCTCCTATCCCCTGGAGGGTGCTTGATCTCATTTTCCCTGGGGTATGGCTAAAAGTTTGATTCACGGTTAGCTTTGGAAAAACTAAATTTTACTGCTAAAAGTTTACATGCTTGAAAAGAAAACAAATAATGTTTTATATCAAATGTAGAAAGAAAGGTCTACTGGGACCTTGAAACAGGGGGTCATGTAAGTAGAGATCTGAAGTAGAGATCTGAAACCAGCAAACCAGGGGTTAAAAGATATCTTACTGTTATCAGAACAAGACAGAACCAATAGTGAGAGTAAAGTGCCAAATAAGGGAATAAAAGGAGCAAGCAAAGCAGAAGTGTGTCAGGATGAGCACATCTAACTAGTGTTACAGACTCCAAAAGGATAGCCAGAATTGACCATGGTAAAACACTAAATTAGATCCACAAATGCACACCTGAACTGCTGGCAAAGGACACTTTTTGGCCCCTTTGATATGTAGGATGAATGTAATAACTGGTATTCCTCTAAGAGGGTGTAGTGACCTGGGTGTTGGGGGCTAATGGACAATTATTACTATAAGGTGGAGTTGGTGTTTTGATGCTATTTGAATAAACATAAGCCTTAAAAAAAACTGGCTTTCTTAAATTTCTTAAGTGTTTGACCTTTTTACTTTTATTTCAGGGCACACCAGGAAAAGTAGGACCAACTGGTGCCACGGGAGATAAAGGGCCACCTGGACCTGTGGGACCCCCAGGCTCCAATGGTCCTGTAGGGGAACCTGGACCTGAAGTGAGTACTGCAATGAAAATAATTCTGCTTTTGCTATCTGGGTATCATGGGGGCAATTTTTTATTTAGAAATCAATTTAGAATCAATCAAATACATTTGATCTGAAGGACCTTTCTTAGTAATATTATTTGATATACTCTACTTCTTTAGAAGAGTTAACTAAATGGTAACATAAAGAAAAGGTTAAAAAGGTTGATGTCTTTGCACTGACCTTCCTCTAGTCTGGAGCTAAGGATTTTAGTTGATTTAAATTGTTACTAAATTGTTTTGAAGGTGAAAGGACACATCCATTCATCTTTTCCCTTGCTATTATTTCATTTTGTAATGGCATATTTGTCAAAATTGCCAAGTTTTATGGTGATAGGAATTATGTAACTATTACAGTTTAGGAAAAGGGCAGTGTTCATTTTACTTAAATATCATGATGAAGTAACACAATGAATGTCATGTTCCCTTAGGTTTTTTTGAGAGGAAATCAATTTTTGAAAAGTGCTTTGAGAAGTAATAGGTTGGAATCTCCTCTGTTCAATGTTTTAATGACTAAATTACCAAATGGTTAATGTTATACTTTCTTGAAAGAAACAGCTAATGCCTTGAAGAGCTATTTTTGATCATCTGGTAAAATTGCAGTTCTGAGGGAAAAAATCAAAATATAATAAGGAGAGAAAACTGCATGGTTTAAAAATCAATTTAATGTCTTCTAACTCAGTCATTTTATTTCAAAACTTCAAGCATATTATTTGAGTAGAGTAAGAAGTAAAAATGAGAGAAAAATCATTCAAAATCATTCACTGGTTATAAAAACAAAATGTAAAACACCAAGACTCTAATTATTGTCTGTTTATTTCAAAGCTTTTGAGAATCTTTTCCTTTTTAAAATAAAAAATAGAAATGAAGACTCTGGTTACGTAAGAATATGTTACTATGCAAGCAATGCAATTCAAAGTAATAGAAAAGATGGACGAAGCCGTTCTTCTGAGATCTTCATAATTGCTAATTTACATTTTATAGAAGAGAGGTGGAAAACGTGCTGTAATTTTTCTGGCAACAAGAATGAGATTTTTCATGACTCAGTTAATACGTATTTCAAATGTGATCCTTTATAGGGCCCTGCTGGTAACGATGGTACTCCAGGACGGGATGGTGCTGTTGGAGAACGTGTAAGGACAATATCCCTGATTAAAAAATTTGGAGTTCTGAATGTGTAGCTGAAATCTCTGATTACTCAAGAGTAAAAACTACCTCTTTTTTGAGGGGGTATCTTTTATTAAGAATAGTAAAGTGAGTTGCTTTTATATGTGGTACAACATGAAGGTTTTGGATGAATTGGGTGAAAAAACATGAGAAGTAGGCTAAATTTTCAAACTCATTCCTAAAGGTATGAAATCAGAAATCGAATTGTATCACAGTTTTTATTTTCTATTCTCCCCCTAACATGAATGTCCCATGAGGAAATATACCATGTGGCTTTCTAAAAAATGATTTTAAAATTACATGTGCTAATAGGAACATATCCTCAGCTTTATGTGAACTTTTTATCTCTTTGGCCTGTCGCATAGTGGTCTCTGACTGATTATCAGTCCTTTAAAGGCAAAACTAATACACTCCCTGCCCCCACATCTATTATCATGCAAGAACCTTTCCACTCTCAGGTCTCACCATGAAACAGAATGGACTTGGAACCAGACAGTCCTGGATTGAAATTTTGTTTCCTTAAGTAACTAGCTATGTGATCTTTGAATATGATTAATACCTTCAGCAAGTCTTTGTATATTAAATGACATTTTTAAAATGTATAGTAGATGTTCAAAAATGGGGGAGGAAAATTTTGAGAAATATTGGGATAAACTGTCCTCTGTAAAGTCAAAACATTCAAGTTTTGTTGCCATCTGGGGTTTTCCCTTGTTCTGCATGTATTGTCTAATGCATTAATCTTTAAAGTTTTGCTCACATCCTCCCTGATACAGTTTTGAAAATCTGTGAAACACAGCACATTTTAAGTTGCCATTACATTTTGTTTTAATCATGCGCTTAAATAGTTGCACAGAAAGTAATGCTTGGTAAATTCTAATGTACTTTCATTGTACTTTTTTTTAAGATTTATTTATTTATGCATACAAGCTGGGGTACAGGCCAGAGGTGTGGGGCAGTGAGAGGGTTCACCAGAGTCAGAATGGGAAGCAGAACAGGCAGATCGACAGAAATACACTGCTGAGAGGAGCAGTGGGCAAGGCAGGAGAGAGGTCTGCCGTGCCATGTGTGAATCTCCCCGGCCAGGCATCGAACTCGCATCGCCGCTGCCGAAAGCTCCACAGCACAGTACTTAACCGCTGTGCCACCAGGGAGGCCCTCATTGTACTTTTTCTAAACCTCGGAGTTGCTAACTTAACTCATTCAATTTATTATATGTCTGTTCTCTTAAGCTAATTGCCAATGTTCTCTAAACTACCAAAATTTATCTTGGTTGCCAAACCCATCAGTTAAGACTTTATTTCTTTCAGATAGAAAGACCTGACTCTTTCTTAAGTCAGATATTTATGTTAATACATATTCATGTAACAGTCACCTCCCCTCTGATATCTTAAGGTGACAAACTTTGGAGCCTTGTCATAATTAGGTCACCTGGATAAAATAAGGAGCATCTGTTTGTCCAAATTCATCTTTGTTTTATTCTTATGTGAACATTATCAAAAAGTTTTTATAGTTTGGTGCCCAAAGGTATTTAATCTGTGGGACACTGCCATAAGATCAAAGATGGTATAATATCTATTTTTCTTTCATAAAATTAGAGGAGGTTGGTGATTAAAGAAAAGGGGACAGATGCTCAAAAGTCAGTTTTCTGAAAGAACAAATATAGAATCAAAAATCTGGAAAGTGGTTTCCGTAAAATTTTTTCTGGCTTCACACTCTGTAAAGCATTTGTTTATCCCAAATGTACCAATACCCCAGTTTGAAAACTGAATGTTAGGAAACATGCTAAACTCTGGAGGTAACCACTCCTATACTCCATGATCCTGATCGTGGGAGGAATAAGGCAGGGGACAAAGGGAGGGATGAAGCTTACACTTTTCAAATTGTTTTATTAATAAGTAAATATAAATATTTAAATAAACCAATAAAGTTTTGTAAAGGATACCTTTTTTCTTATCCTGAATTGTCGTGAACATATAGAAATTCATTGCTTTAGAAAAAATATTTTTAAAAATCGTTTATTCATATCAGGGTGATCGTGGCGACCCCGGGCCTGCAGGTCTACCAGGCTCTCAGGGTGCCCCTGGAACTCCTGGCCCCGTTGGTGCTCCAGGAGATGCAGGACAAAGAGGAGATCCGGTAAGGAGAGAAGCAATCACACTGTCAGTTAGACATATCAGTATGTTACGTTATAAGCTACGCACATGCATGCATGCAATTGTACATATGATCTTGGTTAGGACTTTAACAAAGAATAGTAAACAACCAATTATGAATTAATTTGTTTTCTTAGTCTTCAGGGAAAACACTTGATTTTTAACAGGTATTCAAAAATTCCAATGCTTTGACTTTCATCTTCTAAAAAGAACAGAAATGTGATAAGTCTGCATCATGTTAAGTTTAAGTAAGTAATATTTTACTGCAATCAACTAAAGTGGTCTTTATTCAGAGAAGCCAGTTAATAAAATTCACTATAGCAGTGTTTCTGGACATGAAATGAGAATTATAACTAGGGATATTAACCTGACTTTAATCAGTTAGTCACAAAAACAAACACATGGATACACATGTACATATACAAGCATCCAAACACAAACACACATTTTGGTCATCTATTTCTATGTATCATTTTTATAGATATGTGTGTATCTTTAATGACATATATTTAATGTGTATATATTTAATGATATGTGTATATCATTTTTACTTGCCAATTTTTGTGAACATTTCTTCTAGGGCTCTCGGGGTCCTATGGGACCACCTGGTCGAGCTGGGAAACGTGGCTTACCTGTAAGTTCTCCATTTATTCACAAAATATACTTTCCTAAAGGAAATGTACTTTAAGATTCATGAATTAAAAATAGAAAATTCCTTAAGTTTTGATTTAAAAAACATTAATTAAAATAATACTCAGGAGATTGTATTTGTTTTTATAATTCAAGATAACCCCTCTGAATTTAACTATCAATTCTTTCAATAATTAATAAATACTTTTATTCACAATTTTCTCCTGAAAGCTAGGAATAGTAGTGCCCATTTTTCAGAGTTTCTAAAATCACATAGGAAAATGGGTTTGCAAACTCTGTAAACTTTAAAGGTGCTATTTTAATACTGTTTTATTTTCAAGTAGAATGTCCTGTGCATGTTCTGATCTTTTTGTTACTTGTAATTGATCTAAGATTAGTGATTAGTATATAGATTCATTCTCACCATGAATAGTCTCTCATGGACAATACAATGGACCATGTTCCTTTCATGCCCATCAGAGAAGAAATCCCTTTCTATATACATGAAAAATAATTAAAGCTTTAAAATCATGCCCTATTACTGAATCATAATTCTCACCTTTGATTGGAGCTTAACTGGTAAAGATTTCAAAGTTACCTAATATGTCAAGTGAATGGTTTTCCAACCATTTATAGAAGTAATGTGATTCATTTGCCATGAATAAATGCATGTTAATTAACAATTTAAATAGGTCTTTGTAGTTTAGTTAATTTCCAATTATGAAGTTTAGGGGTATTTCCATAATAAAAGAATCTTGTGAACATTATGAAAATATTCAGGCTGATTTTGCTATTTTAATTTATACTATTATTTAAAATATGTAAATGTTACTGAGATTTAGTCTTGGTTTTATTATAAAAAGTTTCCCATACTGTTTGGCAATTAGGATATGCAAAATTTAAAAAAAAATCAAATCAAATAAGAACAAAAGACTAATAAGGGAAAAATTAACCCGAGAGACAGCTGATTTGCTGGTATCATCCAGCCTTCAGTCAGATAGATAGGATTCGAATTCTCTTTTAGGAAAACTAAAAATGATAGAAGCTGATTCTGTGGTAGATGACCCTGCATTACTTGTCAATTTACTATGAACCCCGGAGTGATTCATAGTCCTCCACAAATCAGATCAATCAGATAACTGCTCTTGATGCAGTTTCTAACCCCCGGTGTTTCTTAACTTTTGCTTTTTCTTAAGTTCTCAGGATCATGGTTGCTGGATTTGGGTACAGATATTGCACACATGAGAATACTGGCTTTCTTTGTGCTTTCTTTAAGGAGAATGACTTACTTATGATACTTCTATCTCATTTGCTCAAACAACTTTTTTCCAATTCTTAAAAAATAGACAAAATACCTAGTTCTAATTCAATGTAGATAATGAAATGTAAAATGCAGTGTTCAGAAATCATAGTAAATGCAATTGTAAAAAATAAAGTTGTAGCAAATTGTATTCTCAGCAGACAATATTAATGTCCTCACTAGGGACCCCAAGGACCTCGTGGTGACAAAGGTGATCATGGAGACCGAGGTGACCGAGGTCAGAAGGGTCACAGAGGTTTTACTGGTCTTCAAGGTCTTCCTGGACCTCCTGTAAGTTATTTCTGTAAATATTATTTTGCCCTCTCTGTGAAAATATGCAAGTATCTCGACATGAACTTTGTCTATAAAAATAGATGGACGTTTTGCATCTTATTTTTATTTCAAGGACTCTCTAGATGAATAATTGTCAGTTGTTCATTCTGATAGCCTCCAATATTAACTTTAAATTTTTAGGGAAGAAATACACCAAAGGATAGACTACAGTTGTCTTTAGTATTGATCAACTCACTGTAGACATCCTAGTGAATGGTAACTTCATTGAAGTAGTTTATGCTACTAAAGTTGATGACCACACATTTTAAAGCTGAGAATGACAAAATTCAGCTTGTAAGTATTTTGGCAACATTTTCTTTCCACTTAGGGTCCAAATGGTGAACAAGGAAGTGCTGGAATCCCTGGCCCATTTGGTCCAAGAGTAAGTAAAGGATATTTAATAAGTTACAGATGTAAATAATATTGCTTTGAGTGACATGCCACTGGTGCCTGAGTATCATTTTCATGTATTGCAGCTGGAATTGGCCCATGTTCTCTGAAACTGGCAAATGTTGAAATAAACTTTCATACAAACAAATCTTCAAACAAACCTTTTATTTAATTACTTTTAAGTAAAAATATCCTAAAATATGACCTGTTTTTTTATAGACCCATATTAGAATCTCTTACCTAGGGTGGATATACTCATCTGTTAGTTCATTTCTTATCCTGTGTTTATTGACTATTATTTCTTTTTTCGCCTCCACCAAGCCACCCATTCCCATACTCCATTGCTTCCCTTTCCTATCCTGTCCTCCTCCCCCCACAACATCTGATAACCACAATCTGTCTGCTGAATTCAAGTTTCATTCCTTCTATTTCTTTGTGTAAATTTTAGGTATTGATATTCCACAGGTGATATATTAAATCACATCCTTTGAAATTATATAATAGGACCTGTGAAGTAAAAATAGATTTTGAAGCTGTATATATTTTTCTGTTAAGTAATTATAATATGTTCTTAGAAGTTGTTTGAGAAAGTTGAATTCAAAACAAAATTTTAAGTGAAACCAACATTTGAAGCTTTTAGAAATTCTACATTAGTATTAATACTGCCTTTAATAGGTCATTAATATCATAAAAGTACTGACCTACATAATTGCCTAGGGAAATCATTATAAAATATTATTGCTATGTCTAACCACATATAGAAAATTGAAAACAGTAGAATTAAAGTTACTTGTATGTACTAAAATTCTTGGGTATAAGCACATAAATTTAACTTATCAATCACCCCAAATTCTGTCATTTTCATATTCTTAGTTAATTCACTTTCCTTTTTTGAGAACTAGAAAATGATCATTTATTTATTTACAGAGCTTAAGCCACATATCCCAGTAATTTTAATTTTAATTTTATTGAGGCAGCATTGGTTTACAAATGTTGGTGATAGTTTATAATACACCAGACTTGATGAAACAACTCTTCCTAATAAAAGTTGATGACTAGTCTATTAAAGCTTTTAACTGATAATGATCTTTTATCATGCATGTTTGATGGTGAATTCATGTGTGATGAAATAGTAAATGCTAGAAAATGCCAGACTCCATTTATTTGCTCAGTAGCAAAATGAATCAAGAAATCTTGCAATAAGGGAACTTCTTAAATTATAGACACACATTATAAATTTTTTCTACATGTAATCTAAAAGTTTGTTTCTTGCAGGGTCCCCCAGGACCAGTTGGTCCTTCTGGGAAAGAAGGAAACCCTGGGCCACTTGGGCCTGTCGGGCCTCCTGGTGTACGGGGCAGTGTTGGAGAAGCAGGACCTGAGGTAAAACCCCAAGGAATTGCATGCCAATAATGCTGTTGATTCCCATAGATTGGATTCTATCCCAGGAAAGTCTGTTAGCCCAATGGACAACAGATTTAAAGGAGCCTGAAAACCAGACTTAAAAGTCGTATCAGAGCTTGTCTGTCTAGGTAACTGTTTCAAATACTTTAATATGGATTATTCAGAATATATAAAATCTGAACTCAGAATTTACATATTCACTCAGGTGATACCAGAGAGAATAAGCAAGTGATGATTATATTTATAATTAAACTTCTGAAAAGATGTTTTGCTTTAAATGGAACTATACTAAATGAGACAAATGAATGTATTTATTCATGAAAATGCTGCAAAGTGTTTATGAGGTTTTTACATTGAAAATGTCATTCAGAAAGGATTTCAATTACAACTTTTATTAAAAGTGCCAATAGCATTGTCTGGAGGATTATATAAAGTTGTAAATTACACTAGTTAAACTTTTGCTTCTCAGGTCTTTGGAAAAAATCCTCAAATATGAGATGCACATGTGTGTGTGTGTGTGTGTGTGTGTGTGTGTGTGTGTGTGTGTGTGTCTGTGTGTGTGTTTCAATGTCTCTGTGTCTCTGTGTCTGTGAGGTGTTTTTTCTTCTTTGGACGTATTTACATTTCCATCTTTATTACAGCTCTGCTCTTTACTGTCAATATCATTTAACCGAGTATTTGCTATTTATTATATGGATCAAATAGCCTCAGATTTCCTATGGCAAGAGGAATATTTCCCTTTTTTTTCTGTGCTGGGAAACAGCTATAGAATTGGAGTATCTTTGACTTAGGTGGCTCTTGATTTACTTTATTTTGTGGTTCATTGATTCTTCATAGAAAACAAAACCTGTCCTCCTGAGATTAGTGTAAATTATTGCATAGACTCGTGACCTTAAAGAAAAATCAGATAAAACAATCCTGAGGATGAGGGAATAGTTGGTACTGGATGTTGAGACAGACCAGTATTAGAACTCTGGCCTTCCTACAGGAGATGTGGATTGCCTGTCTCTTCTGGTTGTTGGCTGGTCCTTTCAAGTTGCTCAACTCCTCTTTGGGAAAGTGCAGAAGGAAATTAATTCAGAGGATCTACTTCCTGGCCTCTGCCACTTTGTGTTTATCTCCCTATCACAAGACAAGTAGTTCTTTTCTGACATTAAGTAAGAGTCCTCTTCAAAACTTTACTCAATTTTGTTTTTTAGAAAGAATTTTGATCTACACACTAATTAATGCAAATATAAAAAATCTTTATGCTTGACTCTTGTTTGGAAATAAAGGGAAATTCTCTGGTGGGTATTTCCTTGATATTGGTGTGCTTGTTATAGAACTGGTATCTACTACTCCCTCTGCATTGCTTCATTCAGTTTCTGTCCATAAATCCTAAAAAAACATTTTAATTGTACCTTGCCCAAAATGATTTGGAAAAGAATACATATCTGCATATTCCTAGCATAAAATATATTGCATTTTCCAGCTAAGCCTCAGAGCAAATATTTTGTGTTTTGATCTTTATTTATCTCAGAGGTTGACTTGCAAATATATTGCCTGAAAAACAGTAGTGTATTATTTCTCATCCTTGAAATGTTAGGGGTTGGCAGGTTAGAACCATCGGTTAAATAAGGGCATGTGTCAAAAGTTTCTCTGTACCATCAAGTCAGTGTGTTGCATTGTAGCTCTCTAAATACCAAGTGCCTCCAGAGCTTTTGAGTGAAGTCAGAAAACAAACTTCTCCAAAATGTAGTTGTATTTCCATTTCTTTTGGTAACAAAAACAGGGTCCTCCTGGTGAGCCTGGTCCACCTGGCCCTCCGGGGCCCCCTGGTCACCTTACAGCTGCTCTTGGGGATATCATGGGGCACTATGATGACAGCATGCCAGATCCACTTCCAGAATTTACTGAAGATCAGGCGGCTCCTGATGACAAAAACAAAACTGACCCAGGGGTACATGCTACCTTGAAGTCACTCAGCAGTCAGATTGAAACCATGCGCAGCCCTGATGGCTCTAGAAAACATCCGGCCCGGACCTGCGATGACTTAAAGCTTTGCCATTCTGCAAAGCAGAGCGGTGAGTAGACAGCAGCCCATTTTTTCCGATTGTTATTTTCAAGTGCATTATAAAAAATGTTACTGACTTTCCACCTAGTGATAGACACACAGAGTAGTAAGTATGTCACAGAGTTTATGGTTTAATGGTAGAGACATTCAATAGAATGAAAAATTATAGGGTAAGATGATAAGTACTGTAACAGAGAACATATTCTACCAGGAGTCAGTGTCCTAGTGCTGTGTCTTAAAATATTGATAGTTTTTGTGATTGTATAATGTAGAGAATATTTAAATACTTGATTAAGCAAGATTTGACATTTATCTACCTGCATGACTTCTCAGAGCTTTAATATGTAAACATCACTGGATCATCAAGAGTAAAGTATATATTATTTCCCAAATTTATTTGACTGTGAATTCCTTTCATGTAGCTTACTCTTCCACAAATAACATTTTAGAAATTTCTGCTGTCAGGATTGTGTTATATTGAAATTTCAAGTTTTTGGAAAACTTGAAGTTTTTCTGTCCAGGTTACATGCACCATGTCTAAAGTTTGCATTAAGATGTGGGAAAGAGGATCCTAGGTGATAGCAATAAGCTGTGAAATGCATCAGAGTTTCAGTTAATTGTGACATGAGATTGGGACAGATAGTGAAAATTGTTACCTTTGAAGAGCAAGGAACTTGATTTCATTTAAAATATGTTTTTTTTAACATATATTATGCATATATACTAATATATGTGTGCATATACAGACAAGTATATACATGTATGTATGTATGTGCAAAAGTATATATTCGTTTGTGTATGTGGCCAGCACTAAACATTGCGTTGGTGACTTGGTGTAGTATGTTTCAATAATCTCTTTTATGATATGATAATATCAATTTTACATAGGGCCAGTGAGATAGTTCATGTCATTCTCATTGTAGTTCAGTTCATTTCCCTACTTTATTCACAATTTTGATAATATATTAAATTAAAAAATGTATTTCAATTATATACCAATAATAATTTGAAAAATAGAATTATACATTTAATGGGAACATATCCATTTGGCAAAGCCATTTAATCCCTGCAGATAATCTCTTTTTGGCACAGTTTTCTCATCTATAAAATGGTGATAAGAGTATTACCTTCACGTAGATGTTTTCTACCTTAAGTACACAATTTGGCAAAGTGCCTTAGATAGGGGCTTAGCATGCAGAAAGGACCCAAATACTTAATAGTTACTCTCTCGTTAGCTCTACAGTATTTTCTGAAATCTTTCCTTTAAAAGGATTCTTAATGAGTTCATAGTTTCAAATCCTCCAGTAATTATTTGAAGATTCACACTCATATTTGAAGTAATATTTATTTAGCAAATATTTCTATTTTGGAAAACAGGTGAATACTGGATTGATCCTAACCAAGGATCTGTTGAAGATGCAATCAAAGTTTACTGCAACATGGAAACAGGAGAAACATGTATTTCAGCAAATCCTTCCAGTGTACCATGTAAAACCTGGTGGATCAGCAAGTCTCCTCACTATAAGCCCGTTTGGTATGGTCTTGATATGAATAGAGGATCTCAGGTAATTTCACATGCTTACTTAAAATTATGTTCTTTGCTTACTTTTACTTTTTATGCATTTTTGCATTTATTTAGGACTACACTATTATTTTTTGGATCAGGTTGATCTTGCCATCCTTATTGTGTAGTGATATAGTCCCTTTAGTTAAGATTGCAATATTTTTGCATGAACAAGTTTTACAAAGAATTAACATAAATTTTGAATGACAATAATCTCATTTATGGAAGATAGAAAAGTAATTACTTTTAATTGTAGTTTGTTTAACACGTGTGGCATGGACAGGGGTTCTATAATGCTAAGAGACCTAAGTAACTCTTAGTTGGCTCTTATTGACTTTGGGACCATAAGAATCCATAACCTTCTGGAACTTCAGTTGTGTATTTATCTCATCTCTATGTTAGTATAGAGTGTTATAATGTAATTGTAATTTAATATAATATTTAGTAATTAATATTATAATTAATATTTAGTAATGATTTACAATGAACCACATGGATAACTTGTAAATCATATGTCCTAACAGTATATAACAGTTGTGTTTAAAAAGGCCTTATACCAATTTCTAACTTCTAATTCTTATTACAATAATTAATAAAAATGAGTTATTTTGAGACACAATTGAATATCTGCACCAATATGCAAGTATATGACTTCTAAAACATAATATTCAAGAATATTTCAAACAAATGAAAAAACATTTAAAAATACTTAAACTTCCTCTGGTGAATTTTAATTATTTTTGGCTTTACCACCTCTCGTGTAGGGTAGTAAGGGCAGAGATTCTTACGAATATTTGTAGAAATTTTAAGATATTTATATATACATATAATATATACTTATTTTGTTACATGAAAGCATAGATTATGCAATATGTACACATAAACAACATTATGAAATCCTTCAATACTGCATTAAATAAAAATTCTCTGTTTTTTCTAGTTTGTTTATGGAGACCACCAGTCACCGAATGCAGCCATTACTCAAATGACCTTCTTGCGCCTTTTATCCAAAGAAGCTTCCCAAAACATTACTTATGTCTGTAAAAACAGTGTAGGATACATGGATGATCAAGCTAGGAACCTCAGGAAAGCTGTGGTTCTCAAAGGGTCAAATGACTTAGAAATCAGGGCAGAGGGGAATGTTAGATTCAGATATACAGTTCTTCAAGATACTTGCTCCGTAAGTCCTTTTAATTAATATTGAACTGGTTGAAGAAAAAAATTATTTTTTCTAAAAATATTGTCATGGCATGAAAGGTTGGGACAATTTTATATAATTGTTTAAGCCCACACATCTATAAGCACATTAGTTGTTGTTTATTGTTGTTCTCTAGGGTAAAGTTGTAAATCATACATCCTACCAGTATATAACAATTGTTTTTAGAAAGGCATTATACCAATAATTCCTAATTCTTATTGAATGTGTGTTAGTTAATTAAAAAAAGTGAATAAGAGATGATGATCGAACTCTTCTGCAAACTCATCTTGGTTTCCTGCAGGCTTCTTAACTTATTTAATCCAGTTCCATGCTTAAAATTCTTTGATTCTAAAATGTTTGATCTATCTGAGGCACTTTATAATTTTCAGTGATTTGTAAGTCTCCTTTCTAGACTTATAGTGGTGCTCTAAAAATCATTGCTTTTACATGATAATAGCTGTTTTGGAAATTACTGTCTAACGTCTTTTGAAAAATGTATGTATACTATTAACCTGTTGCACAATTTTATTACAGAAACGAAATGGAAATTTGGGCAAGACCATCTTTGAATACAGAACACAGAATGTGGCACGCTTGCCCATCATAGATCTCGCCCCTGTGGATGTTGGCAGTGCAGAGCAGGAATTTGGCATTGAAATTGGGCCAGTTTGTTTTGTGTAAAGCAAGCCGAGATACATCGACAGTGAACACCAGCCCCACCATCAGTGACCACCACCATTCACAAGAACTTTGACTGTTTGAAGCTGATCCTGAGACTCTTGAAGTAATGGCTGATCCTGCATCAGCATTGTATATATGGTCTTAAGTGCCTGGCCTCCTTATCCTTCAGAATATTTATTTTACTTACAATCCTCAAGTTTTAATTGATTTAAAATATTTTTCAACACAGAACTTCAGGTTTAATATGACCAATGACAATGACCACCTTTTAAAAAAGTAAACTGATTGAATAAATAAATTTCTGTTTTCTTCAATTTATTTTAATGTAATGACAAAGTTGCTTAGTATTTATGAAAAAATTCTTCTTCCTGGCAGGTAGCTTAAAGAGTGGGGTAGGTAAAACCACAACACATGTTTTATTCCGCTTGGCTGTAGTTTGAAAAATAGAAAATAGTACCCTTTTGTCATCTTTCATTCCCAGATTATCAATTAATAATGAAATCAAATTTTAATCATGTGATTAAAACCTGCATGCATGTCTTGATCTTGTGTAATGATCATAGAGACTCTTTAAAGAGAACCTTGGAAAAAATACCAACTTCTCACTATCTTGAAGGGAATTTAAAAATAATATAATTAGTTGAATATCTGGAAAACACCATGAAATCATTTCAATTTCTTCAATTTTTGTTAAGGGTGTTATGTTTAGACTTTCTCATTCAAATTTCAAGGTATCTTTTCCCACTTGACTATCAGTGTACATGAGTATATATTGGGTATATTTGCACTTTCTTATTAAGAAGACATTGAATGCAAATTAACTTACACACACAATTTTATAAACATATGTCCAGGACTCAAATTTGTGAGTCTTTCACAGCTTCAATCTCATCATTCTGACAGCTATAATGAAGAAAATGATTTAGAATATCAGAGTTGTGGAGCTGACTCTAATCAAATGTGATGATTGGAATTAGACCATTTGCCTTTGAACTCTCATAGGAAAAATGTCCCAACATTTCTTAGCATGAGCTACCTCATCTCTAGAAGCTGGGATGGACTTACTATTCTTGTTTATATTTTAGATACTAAAAGGTGCTATGCTTCTGTTATTATTCCAAGACTGGAGATAGGCAGGGCTAAAATGTATTATTATTATTTTTCCTTTAATGATGGTGCTAAAATTCCTTCTATAAAATTCTTTAAAAATAAAGATGGTTTTATCAATACCATTTATGAAGACGTAACTGTTAGACTCCCCACTTCTGAAAGAAGGAGCTTCGTTCCAATGTCTTTTCACTGTTCATCTGTCATACTGTATCTGGAATGTTTTATAAATCTTGCATGTTTCTCAGGCCAAAACATGTAGGTCCCTTTGTATTTCAAGTTTTTTTCCCCTTTAATTGCATTTGTTGGCTCCATTTTAACTTTTTCTTTAAGAATAAACAACTGGGACCATCCCAAAGGACAAGTCATGCACACAACTTTTAGTCATGTATCTCTGCAAAGAATCTAATTAAAAGCACGCTTTTGTCATGTCAATGATTTTTGTTTTGTGGAATTCCTTGAACAGATTACATTTATCTCATTTCCAGCAGTAAAAAGTAAGGTGTTGTGGTATCCTTTATTTGCCATTTGTTTAAAAGGTAAAACAAATATCTTCTATCATGTATATACTGGTTTAAAAATGAAAATTGATTTGCATCATCACTTAGAAAGGCAACATGACACTAATTACCACTGTCTATACCCTTCCTTAAAAGTGTTAGGGTAGTATTACTGATAAAAAGAAAAAAACAACTGATTTTTCATGATTGAATAAACTGTGATAATAAAGCATATGTCTCAAAGTGAATCACATGAATTTAGCTTTAATGTTTTCATAATTTTATTTTAAATATTTATTTCACAACATTGTTTCTCCACAAATTGATAACTATTTGAACTCACCATCTTGAATTTGAATATTTATATTTCTGAAGCTATTTGTGAGTTTTGTTTGTTTAAAGTTTCTTCAAGCTCAACCTATGCAAAAATGCACGATTTCAGATAAATCAACCAGAACTATGTAGGGATTCTCTTGTCAAAAACACTAATAATTGCCACCTGTAGAAATATCAGTTCTTATTTGGAACTCAGTAATTTTACAAATTAAAGACTTTTTCAGGCCATTCCTAAACCCTCAAATTTCTTGTCTAAATTCTAGATGTAAGTCTATTAGATTAATGGATTTCTTTATCTTTTTTTTTTAAAGATTTATTTTTTTATTTATACATACAAGTTGGGGTATAGGCCAGAGGCGTGGGGCGGCGAGAGGGTTCACCAGAGGCAGAGCGGGGAGCAGAACAGGCAGATCAGAAATACACTGCTGAGGGGAGCAGCGGGCAAGGCAGGAGAGATCTGCCGCGACATGTGGGATTCTCCCGGGCCGGGCGTCGAACTCGCGTTGCCGCTGCCAACTGCTCCACAGCCCAGCGCTTAACCGCTGCACCACCGGGGAGGCCCGGATTTCTTAATCTTTATACACAGTAAGCATCTCAAACGCTGTATGATCAAAAGTGAAGTAATCGGCATCTTTGAAGGATGATGACATTCATTTGTTATTAATCTCTTTAAGCATATAAACAAAAATTCCCCAAATTAGTGGAAAGAAAAAAAAAAGCCACATGCTAAAAAGTTCAAAACTCATAAAATTTGAGGGCCTCCCTGGTGGCGCAGTGGTTAAGTGCTGCGCTGTGGAGCTGTTGGCAGCGGTGACGTGAGTTTGACACCCTGCCAGGGAGATTCTCACATGGCCAGCAGACCTCTCCTGCCTCCCCCACTGCTCCCCTCAGCAGTGTATTTCCATCCATCTGCCTGTTCTGCTCCCCACTCTGTCTCTGGTGAACCCTCTCATCGCCCCATGCCTCTGGTCTGTACCCCAGCTTGTATGAATCAATCAATAAATTTTTAAAAAAAATCATAAAATTTGATAAGTTCTGGAGGTTTACATAATTTACTCCAAATTGAAAAAGATTCAAAGAAATAATAAATAATATTTCTTCTCAAGAGAATGATTTATACAACAGAATACAAGTACAAAAAAATCTGGGGGAAATAAACAGATTGTAACTATCCAGAGTCACTATACCCTTTGAGTATAAAGAGCATCTCAAGATAACTTTTTTCTACGAAGTTGTGAAGATTTCAGGGGAGACTAAGCATGATGCCTTAAAAGTTAATTTTGGTACTAAAGTCCAACAGTGCCAAGGAAAGCGATGATACAGCAGTAACATCAAAAACATACGGAAAATGAGGCACACCAGGGATGTGAGTTTTCATCAAAATGGCTGGCTCATCCAAGCGTAGCTTTTCTATCAATCTCCTTTGGTAATTCAATGTTCTACAGAAATACTTAAATGTTGTCATTCCCAGGAATCAACCTTTTCCTTTATCTTCACTCTCAATACTCTCTCATCACTGACCCTTGTCCATGCTCATAGTTTTAATTACACCCATGTGTCAATAACTCCAAATGCATAAACATATCCCAAATGTCTCCTTGAAGCTCCAGAAATACACACACACACACACACACACACACACACCCCTCACCATTTTAACTTGTATTTCAGATTACTTGTAGTTCAAAGATTAAAAAAAAAAAATTCATGATACTTCAATCTCAAAACTAGTTTATGCGCTGTGTTCTCTCAGTTAATAGCCTTGTTGTCCATGAATTTAGACCAAAACCCAGGAGATTCTAGTCATCTCTCTCTTCCTCACTATGCCAGTGTCTTGTCATTACTAAGTGTTTTCAGTTTTACCTACTAAATATTTTAAGACTATACTCTTTACTGTATCCCATTGCCTCAATCTAGTCCACATTGCTGTTATCGCTCACTGGGGCTCCTTCAATAATATTGAAATAGGTTTCCAGGTATCCACCCTTGCCCTCTTATAACAACTTTCCCCTCCAGAACCAGAGTGGACAATCTGAAACATAAACATGGACATGTCACTTTACTCTCCCCCGACTAATATACACCACACACACACACACACACACACACACACACACACACACACACACACACTTTAACAACTTCTTCAGTGGTATCTTCTAGAAATAAGACAAAAATCTTTAAACTCTATGAGATTCTGATGTGGCATGACTTCTACCAACTTCTCAAGACTCACCTTTCCATTATCTGATTTACTCTTTACTCCACACAATGGATTTTTATGTATTCTCTAAAAGCCAGATTCTCCATCCTGTCAAAGGCCATTTGCATATATATGCCTTTGCAGTTTATTTGTACTAATCTTTCAGAGCTATGAGCAATGCCAACTAATCAAATCTCCCCTAACCTCTTTCTTCACTGTATCTCAGACTAGATAAATTTCCCTATTGTAAATTTTCTTGCCACCTGTACAACAACACAACATTAAGGACTAAACATGACAATAAATTTGTGAAACCTAGTTAGGAAAAAACTCTCTCTTAACTGAGATTATGTTAAAAAAGATTAAAATGGAGTAAATATGCCTTAAAATGCAACTGTTTTTAAATCAACATATAAATTAATTCCTAGATGCTTAAAACATGGAAAATGACAAAATCATTCTAAAACTTATTGGAATAAAAACATTCCATGAAAAGGGATATTCAGTGATTAGTCTAAAAGCTACTGTCCCATAATGGAATAAGACTATTTAGAAATGAATCCATGTACTATGTTAGAATTCATATAGAATTAATTTTCATTTATTCAGTGAACAGTATTATAGTAACTGTACATATTTATATATTTTTTAAAGGTTCATTTATTTATGCATAAACTGGGGTGCAGGCCAGAGGTGTGGGGCTGTGAGAAGATTCACCAGAGACAGAGTGGGGAGCAGAACAGGCAGATCAACCGAAATCCACTGCTGAGGGGAGCAGCGGGCGAAGCAGGAGAGATCTGCTGTGCCATGTGGGAATCCCAGCCAAGCATTAAACTCCTGTAGCAGCTGCCCACAGCTCCACAGCGCTGCACTTAACCCCTTGTGCCACCAGGGAGGCCTATTTATCATTTTAAAGCACATCTCCTTCTTTAATTCTTATATCAAACATTTCCCAAATAGGCTGAATATTTAATTCCTAATGATCCACTAAATATACTAATATAAAACATTTTGAGTAGTTTAATCTTGAAATGGGAACAAAATATATAAATTACAGAGTAAACTAAAGATCAAATAAAAATACATTTTTAAATTTATAAAACTCTCAAAAAGTGTGCTTAAAAGCATGTTCAAACAAGGAAACATTGTGTCACAAATATTAAAGGCTTAATGCTTTACTTGCTAAAATCTCTTAGAAATCAAGAAAATAAAAATATGGAAAATTATATATAGATAATACAAAATCCATAATATAAACACCAGTTATCATGTGTTAATAGTTACTTAACATCATTAGAAATTAAAAATTGCAACTGAAACAATGATACTAAATTCTGTGTATTGGAAATTGAAAAGCATTAAATATCTGACTACATTATGTGTACAAGATGCAGGAAAACATACTTTTGTCTGTCTTTCCCACTGGATATAGAAAATATAGTCAAAATCACCTCTTAGATTGGTTTATTCAGATTTCCTGTACACATAAGGAATTGGTGTGTCCAGAAGTAAGTTGTATATGAGAAAGAAGAGGATACACTGGGCTATATTCAAAGACCATCATTTTTACCCAATGACATTTAAAATATCATATGTAAAAAACACACAGAGTGGAACTTAGAATTCACATGATAAAACCAGCTTCATATTGGTGGCAGATTGACTTGGAGTATAGTCTAAGAATCTGTTGTGGGTGCACAGTTTTTACCTGGAATGTAAAATGATTACCAAGTTGTTGCTACGGAAAGTCACTCCAAGCTTTAAAATGGTTTTTGACATTTAGTAGTAAAGCAAACCAGCCTATGGACTGCATGGAATAAATACATGGTGATAACTAATACCAATGAAGTGTGCCCAGTAGTACCACAAGACCAAACCATGGAAATAAGGCTGGGGTTTGGAGAGGGGAGAAAGCAAGGAAGACTGACTGGAAATGATTTTTTTGTAACGAGTCTTGAGGAATAAAGGCAGTGCTGTAAGCAATGAAGACATACTCAATATAAAGAACAACATAGATCAAGGTGTGGAGTAAATTCTTAAAAGAACTGTTTGTTCAGGGAACCCCAAGTGAGCTGGCAAGGCAGTAATTTGAGTGCAAGGAAAAGAGAAGGGGGGCTGTATATAGACAGCCCACTGACTGGGAAAAATATTTGTAATCCATACAATAGACAAGGGTCTGATCACAAAAATCTACAAAGAACTTACATGACTCACAAAAAAATCTAGTCAAAAAATGGGCAGAAGAACTTAAAAGACACTTCTCCAAAGAAGAAGTGCAAATGGCAAACGGACATATGAAAAACTGTTCAACATCCCTCATAATCAGGGAAATGCAAATAAAGACCACAATGAGATACCACCTTACACCAACAAGAACGGCACATTAAAAAAAACAGAAAACAGCATGTTTGGTGGGGATGTGGAGAAAAAGAAACAAGCCTACACTGCTGGTGGGACTGCAAACTGGCCCAACCTCTTTGGAAAGCTGTACAGCAGTTTCTTAACAACTAAAAATGGAGTTTCCATATGACCCAGCAGTTCCACTCCTAGGAATATACCCAAAGGACACAAAAACAGTACTCCAAAAGGTCACATGCACACCTATGTTTATTGCAGCACTATTTACAATAGCTGAAACATGGAAACAACCCAAATGCCCAAAAATTGATGACTAGATCAAGAAAATGTGGTATATGTATACAATGGAGTACTATTCAGCAATCAAAAATGATAAACTAACACAATTCTCAATAACATGGATGGAGCTAGAAGAGATCACGCTCACTGAAATAAGCTAGAAGGGAAAAGAAAAATATCGAATGGTATCATGTATAGGGGGACTATAGAGAGCCAAACAAGAAATCTGAAAAAGAAAATAGCACACAGAACATAACAAAAGCAAAAACTAGCAGGCAACCATAAATAAGAGACATTCTACAGGGGAGGGGGGGGAAAAGAGACCATAATAGAGGATAAAAGAGCACAAAGAACTATGGTGATGGTTACAATGATGTAAAAATTTTTTTTTAATTAATAAAAAATACACATAAAAAAAAGAGAAGGAGGAATGTTGAGGATGTCTGTAATGCTATGGAGCACCCAGGAGGAGACAGATTTCTTAATACCTAGAGATAGGTGATGACTCCTCTAAGTCCGGACTTAGAGGAGTTGTTAGAGCTTTGGACTCAAAATGGGCATAAAAGGAGAACATGAGCTAAGGATGGGTCACTAGGGAACACTGATGTCTAAAGGGAAAAACTAAAAAAAGAAAATACAATTCTTAGGAATATTACTTCCTAGAATTTCTAAACCTTGGTAGTAAAAAGGAATCATGAACTTTGGAAAAGAGTTTGAAGTCACCTCTGACACAATAATGCAACTCTTATTGCCTATCTCTTCTCACTAAAGCAAGTAGAAGAAATATGAAAAAGATGCAAATTCTGGTTGGAAATGAAGACAAAACACCAATAAGATTAGGATTATTGGGTTGCCTAGAGATGAAATTTTACTAAATTGGCATAATTCTGTATAATTTATGATTATAATTCCCTACTGGATTTTATTTTGATGCAATCAACAAATATAATACAATATTTTGGCTTCCCTGGTGGCCTAAGGGTTAAGTCTTGGCGCTATCCCTCTGATGGTCTGAGTTCTATCCCCAGCTAGGGAGCTAATCCACATTGCACTGAAGACCTCTCCTGTCTCGCCTGCTGCTCCCCTCAGCAGTGTATTTCAGTAGATCTGCCTGTTCTGGTCCCCACTCTGTCTCTGGTGAATCCTCTCACATGCCCCCACCCTGCACCTCTGGCCTTCACCCCAGTTCTTCTATGCATAAATAAATGCAATTAAATATTTAATTAACATTAATATTTAATTAACATTTAATTAGCATTAATATTTAATTAGCATTAATATTTAATTAACATTAACATTTTTATTTTTATTGAAGAATATAATTCACTACAATTTAAGAACTGCATACCCAAAGTATATGCATATATATAAGCAATCATTGTTTAATGCCATGAGAAATTGGTCTGTACATATATATGAAGTTTAAAAAATGTGGATTCAACTAGTAATAGAGGAAGGTAGAACTGTAATGTTAAAGTGAACAATTTTCCCAGTAGTTGACACTATTGAGTTAAATCTTATAATGAAAGGCAGCTGGAGATACAGAATGATCACAATAGTTAGCCACTTTAATGAGAAAAATGCAATGTAAATTGAAGACATCTGTAGTGAAAATGTAAGCTCTAAAGATTCAAACAGAAAGCTGCAGTCCAAGCCCCTCTGAGACATCTGCCATGTTCCTTGCATAATACTGTGTGACCTGGGTTCTTATAGGCAGCGGCTGCTTTCCTGCCTTCAAATCTGTGCTCTGGCTGATTCCATTGAGAATGGTCTCCAGATGGTTTAAGGTCAAGAAAAATATGAGCATCAGACACAAATAACTTTTAGCAATAACACTAATAAAATCCTCCTTCTGTTCAGTTTCTTCTTTCTTTATAACCTCTGAATTAATACCTTATCCTCAAATTAAATTCTCCTTTTCTTAACCACTAGAAAGGACAGGTTGCCAAGTCAGACTCTGGGTGTTGCTTGCTCTGTATCTTTCTTCCTGCCACGTACACACCATATTGTCCCTTTCCCCTCTCTTTTAGAAGTTTTACTCCCTAATGATTTCATTCTGGAGCCAGATGACTTCATCGACCATCTGTGTGAGGATGATTTCCAAATCAGCTTAACCACCCCTGACCTAGTATTCTCCAATCAGTCACACATTTTATCATGTTCGAACATCCTTCCAAATGAAACACTGTCATGTTGAACTGCCACGTAGAGAGCTGTGAGTAAGCCTGAAATTGTGTAACTTTCCACTCAGTTCTTATTAAACAGAAACATTCTTGTATGACTTTTGATGTCCTCTTTTTGCTGTCCCCATTTCCCCCTTTTAACCTACTTTACACAGCAAGTACTTCTATGCTTTGAGACTCTCTTCAGTCTAGTAGGGGAAAAATGTGTGATTCCTTGCCAAATTCCTTTAGTCTCATTCCCTTTCCCCCTAAAATGTAAATTCATCCTTTCTTCTTCCACAATAGATATCTTTTAATTCCTGTCTCATCCTATCTCTCAATTTATTCCTTGACCTTGTGTTCTCCTCAAATAACAGCCCTCCAATATGTAAAACCTTTATATGGCTATGCATTGAGAAGCAGATTAAATAAAAATTCATCTTACTCTTCTAAGTTTCTGGCCCAGGCTATACTTCAGCCTCATTTATTAGACTACCACATGAAACCCAGGCTTCAGGTGAAACTGGCTAGTTTAATTTGCCAAATATACCTCTCAACTCTGCACTTTTTACCTTGCAGCGTTTTTTGTTGTTAGTGTGTGGACCTTCTTTATTTATTTGGAAACATTCTGTCTCCTAATTTCTTTCTCAAATGCCAACCTCCTCATATAAGCTCTCTCGAGGGCCTCCAGCTTGACACCATTGTTCCTTCTGCCTTTCTAGTGCCTTGTATCTCTCTAATAAAATTTTTGTTGAATCTCAAGACATGTTACTAAATCTCATAGTCCCTCATTCTTGAATCTTCTTGAGCACTTGGTTCTGAGCCTTGTCCTTAACAATTGCTCAATTCAGTTAATTGTTGCTGAATTGAAATGAATGGATTTAGGCTGTTTGGATTCTTCACTGTCCCTTGAGCGTGAATAATCACTCCGGATTCTATTTTCCCTCTTCTTGTTTCTTAGTCTAAAATGGCTTTCCTTTCTTCCAGTAGTTACCTAAACTATGCCCCTTTTTATTGCACAACTTTCATTTTATCTTCTTTAAAATGCTCCCCTGACAATATAATTATCACTGAACAATTCCTCCTGCGATCTACTGTCTACATCTCTTATGATTGGCTCAGCACTATTTAGCATTTAATTATGTACTGCCTTGAAAATGTTTGTACTATTTCAGAAGGGTCCAAATTTATCTATTGTAGATGAAATATTCTCAAAGAGGAGTAATCATGTGTTATATTTCCCTAAATTGTTTAGCAGAGTTCTAAGTTTAGAGTAGAGGCTTTTACTTTATATTTTGCTCAAATCATATTCCCTCTTCATAGCCAAAGCATCACCCCTGGGACTATGTGCCACTGAGAACTCACAGACACATATCTGAGAATTGCCCTCAGTCACTAAACACCGCCTTACTGAAAGTAACTTCCACCAATTCCAAGTTCTGGTCCATAGTCAGTGACTGACTGTGTTAAGGATACACAGACCCACCCCCTTTTACTATGAATTACGGTAACTCTGAAGTTCTAGAGCTTCTTCTAGGATTACCCGAAATCTTAGTGTCAATTGCATGAAGGTCAGCTTCTCCTTCTGTTCAAACCTTTGCCGTTCTTTGTCTTTGAAGGGAATTTTCAATAAATCTTCTGGATAGAAGTCATTATCTAAAAGTTTTTTAACTTTCTGTTAATAAAAATCTGTTAATAAAAATCAAGTCAGATATGTTAAAGATGCCAAGTAATTCTATGTATTTTAGTAAAGTCACTAGATTTTTAAAGAATAATACGTTTTTAAACAATGGTTAAAGAGATGGAAAGAAAAAGAGGGCAAAATTACATGAGAGAAGAATTTATCTAAAAAACAGTGACTATTTTTTTCTCTATGGCATTGACTAATAAGTTGTTATTCATAAATTTCTGAAAACCTTAGGAGTGCAAACTAGGGAACATGAAAATTTGGGGAGAGCTTTCAAGCATACTCTGTCATATATATAATTGTTTTTTTACCATTATTGTATCCTTCTCACTTAATGAGTTATGACTCAATGGAGAGTTATGTCTGAAAGGAACATACTTTCCACAGTTTATGACTCACTTTTGAAAATAAGCCTATTTCTCTAAGATACAAACCAGACAAATGAAATTTTAATATAAACTAGATAAAAGTAAGGTCACTTCAAAGTCATCTCTAACTTTGGAGCCATTACTTTTTAAAATTAATTTTTTCTATATTTTTCTTAATTATGATCAAAATTAAAAAGTCTTCAAGCATAAAATGTTATCCTGTTCCATGAAGTAAGTAGAGTACAAAGTTGCATGTGCAAAATTGTCACAATTATGTTAAAATATACAAAGAAGACTTCAAGGAATATCTATTGATGTGGAACATGGGAATTAATTTTTTTCTTTATTGCATTTGCCAAATATGCTGTAATGACTATATAAGTTTCATCCTCAAGACTTGTAAGATAAAATTTTATGAATGAAATATGTTTTGTTAAAATACCAATTTGAAGGTAAACAGCTTTATTTAATGCTTAATCAAGGTAGAGATAAAGTGATACTATTAGTGCAAATTAGAGAATTTCATTAAATCACTACTTGACATCAAAGGTACTGACATCTCATTGTGTTTGTCCATCTTGAGAATGTAGAAGCTAAGTGGTGTTTCACATATAATCCGTGTTAACATTTCTCTTAAATTTCTAAATTGCACTTTCCATCTGCCAGGGAGTTGGTGGTATCTTCAAATCATTTAATTTGGTTTACCTATGAGGTGTGGTGCAGTTACCCCATCATGGAAATGATTGTAACCTTACTAGAGTTCTTTGTTGTGGTATATATGAAGAAAAAAATCTAATCTGGATTTTACAATTCTTTTTTTAATTCCTCAGAATGCATTTCCATAAATATTGCCCAGCTTTTACACAATATAAATTAATTAAATACTTCCATTGTCTTCACATGTGATCTTCCTCCTGAGATTGACCTTTAATTGTCACCCCTCTGAGCCTTCAGGGATCTGACTTTAGCTACAAATGTGGAAACAATAAACAGTGTGGGAATGAGCTATGAGAATTGGTCTTTTTTTTTTTCTTTCTTTTTTTTTTTTTTTGGTAGGCCTCTTGTGTTTCAAGGAAGGCAGACATACTACCAAGCAGAAAATAATTGGGCCTATTTTAGATGACTGGAGTAATTTAATGTGAAACAGGAATGTCTGAAAAGAACTCTTCCATAAACCCATTGAAATTTGGGAGTTCTGTAGTTTTCAACTCTTTAACATCAGAGAATTAGAAAATTTATTTAGATTATGCTGTAGTTGGTGATCTACAAAATTAAGATTTACATGTGCATTATACTTTAGCGCTGCGCTGTGGAGCTGTCCGCAGCAGCGATGCGCGTTCAACGTCAGGCGGGGGAGATTCCCACATGGTGTGGCAGACCTCTCCCGCCTAGCCCGCTGCTCCCCTCAGCAGTGTATTTTGGTCAATCTGCCTGTGCTGCTCCCCACTCTGTTTCTGGTGAACCCTCTCGCAGCCCCATGCCTCTGGCCTGTTCCCCAGCTTGTATGCATAAATAAATCTTTACAAAAAAAAGAAATTCTGCAATTTCTCATGAAATCTAACGTGTGTAGCACAGGCCAATCATTTTCTTCAGGCTTGTCTTCAAAGTGTAAATCATTTCAGATGAATATGAAAGATGAATCCTTTTCCATGAACTGCTAAGTTTTCGTCATTGGATATAGATGGATTTTCCTACATTTATTCTTACCCATTATAAACATTTGAACTCGGTGTCCTGTCTTTTCCATTTTCTTGAATCTCTTCTGCTATTGGCCATTGCTGCTCTTACTAGTCTCTGGCCTACTCAACATGTTTAGATGCAAAAGCCTAAAAAACTGGCTGAGAGTAGGGTAAGTGAATTGGTCAGGCTTTTTATGCGACTAACCTCCGTGGCTATCACCTGTGGCCTTGAATGCAGGGGCCCTCGGGATTGTGGGCGTGGGCATGCAAGCTGATGGTGGACACCTGTAGTATGGTGTGGGCATGCGTAAGAGGGCACACCTGAGCCTGGAGGCTGAGGCTATAAGGTTGGCATCACGCAGAGACAAGAATGGCGATGAGAGGACCCATGACTACAAAAGAGGCAGGCCATTAGAAGGCTGCACCAGAGAGAGCCCACAGAAAGGGTAAAAGTTCATGGTGGGACTGGGAGGCTCGTTTGTCTGCCAGGCCCCTGGAACTCCAGCCTGCCCGCCCTGCACCTGCTTACCCTGAAACACTGATTTAAACAAAATCTTCAAAATCATGTCTTAGAAGCAGCTTGATGAACCTAAAATTGAACACAAGTTGCTATTTCTGGCACTACTGGCTACACTTCTTTAGAAATCTGGTACTGCAGCTGGTACCATCATTGATACAATGGGTTTCTAATTCTCTTTATTTTCACATCAGTATTGAGGTAGGTAGAATAGTCCCCAAATACATGCACATCCTAATTTCTGGAAACTGTGAATGTGTTACATTACATGGCAAAGCAAGGGGGATAATTAATTACCCTTGAGATGGGGAGATTGTCCTGAATTATCTAGTTGGGCTTAATGTAATTGCAAGAGTCTTTGTAAGTGAAAGTGGGAGGCAGGAGAACCAAGGTGATATAATTTAATAAAAGAAGCTCAAATATTTCTGGCCTTGAAACTGCCTAAAAATAGAAGTCCAAATAATTTAATTTTAAATGCATAATTCACTTTCTATCATCTATCAATGTATCTGTATGTATGTATCTATCATTATTTCTAGAAAGATGTACAAGGAAGCGACATTGATTCCCTCTAGCATGGAGAAGAAATGAACTGAGTCTTTACTAGTAATTTTGTTTTTGAAAGTGTTATTTTTGTAAGCTGTATACAGAGAGAAAATTTCAAAACATAAACTCAAATGTGTAAGATCATGTAATTTTCATCAATAATAAACTAAAAGAATAAAATGCCTAAGCTTGTAATTGTACAAATAATGCCTGTTTTGCTATATCTTGTTTACCTCTTGATAATTATTAGCATCTTCCTTCCTGATTGCTTCCACCTGGATCCCTTCATTTACTTTGTTCCTAATTCCAGGGGCTAAATCAAACAGAATGCCCTCAGTTTTTATTATGCCCGAGTGTTCATTAAATATCTAAATAACTTGTAAGACTCCCCTCTGAGCATTATTTCTGTTCTGAACATAAGTTCTATTATCTCTTATTCCTAAAGGTCATTGCATTATTAAGTTAGTGTGACGTGAGGTGATGTGACGTGATATGCCAAACCAGGGACCCTGGCCGATGTAATGAAGACTTGCAACACCACACGCAAGCTGCTTTAAGCAGGTAAGCCCAAGAAAGTTGTTTGTTTTTTAAAGATTTATTTATTTATGCATACAAGAGCCGAGGTGCAGGCCACAGGTGTGTGTTGAGGGTGAGAGGGTAGTGGTTTGTTTTTTAAAAATTTATTTATTTATGGATACAAGAGCCGGGGTGCAGGCCACAGGTGTGTGTTGGGGGTAAGAGGGTTCACCAGAGACAGAATGAAGAGCAGAACAGGCAGATTGATTGAAATGCGCTGCTGAGGGGAGCAGTGGGTGAAACAGGAGAGATCTGCAGGGCCGTGTGGGAAGCTCCCTGGCTGGGTATGGAACTTGTGCTGCAGTGGCTGGTGATAGCTTTATAAGTGCCGAGACTTAACCCCTTGCGCCACCAGGGAAGCCCCCAAGAAAATTTATTTAAGGACACAGGCAAGTCCCTGGGAGCAAAGCACAAGGGTTAAAAACAACAACAACAGCACAAACAACAATAACAGCAACATGAACAACAACAACAACAACAACAACAACAAAAAGGCTAACTTCTGCCAGGAGCAAGCAGGCTTGAGAAGATTTATGCAAGGACAGATAAGAAGCACCTGCACACTAGGGAGGCCTCCCGAGTGGGTTGCTGCTGGTGAAACAACTTCGGATTTTATTTAAAGTAGGGCTTATGTTTTGGGTGTAGGGCATGAGCTGTACTGATTGTGCGGTTTCTTGATTTGTCAGTCTTGGCCAATGTCCTAACATGGATTAGCCAGTGATAGTGTCATGGGCTTTTTTCTTGTTGATTTCTCTCTCGTTATGTCTGCCGGGGTCCCATTTCTCTCGGGGTCCCAGCCCTTCTCTCTCCTATTATATCTCCCAGGGCCCCAGTTCCTATCTTATTGTCAAGATCTAACCCTTCACTAGTATATCAGAATTCAATATGCTTTTGGGGGACAGTCACGAGGGCTCCTGAGTATAGACAAGCATTTGTTAAATTTATAAAAAGTGACAAGTACCAGGAATGTTTTATTATGATATTTTATTATGGGTGTCTGTAAGAAAAAAAAGATCAACAACCACATACAAGTTTACAAGAAAGATTTCAACACATTCTCTGTGCTATTGTGACAAAAGCAGCCCCATAATTTGAATTTTGTTGTTGACTTTCACAAGAAGAAGGAAGAGAATCCCCTGAAGTGACACGCCAATAAATCTTTTTGACAGGAAACCTATACAGATGGTGTGCATTTATTTTTTGAATGCAAGACAACCATTCCGATGGAGGGTTTTAAAAGTAAAAGCACATTAGCACCATAACTTGTATCTTTAAAGCCTTCCCAAATATTGATAATCCTTATCAGGACTAGGAAAAGAGAAAAGCACCTTTATAAATGGTTGATATTCAAGATTGAAATAATTGTGGTTTTAAAAATTCTTGTATTGCACTCTATTTTCTAGCATTACTTTAAGAAATTAGTCAGTAAAATTTATAAGTTTTGCAAATTTATACATTTTTTCCCCCTAGGACTTATGAAAGTCTTTTCTAGGATTTATAAAATTCATCTGTGTTTCTGACCAGGTTGAGGTAGTTGAAACAGGGAAGTCTTTTCTAATTTCATGTTTGACTATTTTAGAAAGGTTATCTTTAAATGGTAAGCATAGTCATTGTTCTGCAAATGGGCTAAGATTCAAAGAATGTAACACAGTGTTATTGTAAGAGTGTTGAAGTTTATTTATTATAGCACCATTGAGACATTTTGAAATTGGAGTTGGTAAAAAAATAGAACAAAAAGCATTTGAATTGTCATTGGTGTAACAGCAAAAAAAAAAAAAGTATCCTTTTTTGTCAAATTATACTTTTTCCAAATTTTTTGGAAATAAATAACTGGAATTTAGTTGGTCACTTGTACTGGTTGACAAGATTAGAACAAAAGGAACACATATGGAGTGTGAAATTTTTTGCTGGGATTTCAGATAGAGTTTGGTTTATAAAAAGCAAACAGGGCCAACGTCCACACCAAATTCTTGATCAGGGCCACCAATATCATAGGGTGCAAAATCTACAATAGGTAGCCTCATGGCCTTGCGTGTTCGATACTCGAAGACTGTTTTGCCCCATTCCCCAGTGTGTTTCTGTAAAAAAGAGAAAAAAATAAAGTGATTGTGACATTGCTATTACTTAGATATTTCCTCTGACTGAGAAGCCAAAAAAAAAAAAAAACTATTTTTGCCTGAAGGGACTTTCCAACTTCCTATGTTATCTACTTCAAAACTATCCTCCTAGCCCATAAATCATATTGTTGCCAAAAGCCTGCTATGGCTTTGGGAGTAAGCCCAGCAGGGTGTCTATTCTCAGAAGGCCTATTTATGGGCATTGCTTCTGGGTGTTAGTTGGTTTACTAAAAGGTTTAATAAGTTGGTCTGTCACATGGAATTTACTAGTAATAGAAGTTACTGCTCCTCTTCATAAATGATAATAACAGCATAGATATAAACTGAAAAGAAAGCAGTTTTTAGAATGTGTCCAAATGATGGCTGTTGTGCAGAATGTATAGTAACTCTCCAGGTTATCTGATAAACTTTATAGCATGAATTTAAATTTCAATGCTTTGATTTTAACTGGTTTCATCTGGAGGTTGAGAAGATTTATTTACTTTTTCATGACTTTTAACATTCTCTGCAGTGAACCAGTATATTTCATATAACTTGCACCAAATGTCTTTTTTTGTTTGCCTGCATCATTTTTATTTCTTCTTTTCTAGTTTAATGGTGCTATTTTGAAAAGCTAAGCTTATTATGACCCACTGTCACGCAACCACCCTAAACCAAGCAGGTTCAACATCAGTACAAGCAAACTTGCTCCATTAGCTGTTTTCATGATGTTCTTTTATTGTTTGTACTCCACCACACACAGTTACACCACACCATGCCACGACTACCCTAGCTAAGCCATGCTATGCCACGCCCTCTCCCCCCACCAAGCTATGCTATGCCATGCCCCACCCAGGTGCCTGCCATCAGGCACTCTTGCAGGCCTAAAGAGACCCATCCCCGAGGGGAGGGCGGGAAAGTCCGAGAACTCTCCAGCCTACCCTATACCCATGCTTATAAAAATATTGTTACTTACAGTGCAACCATCCTCCAGAACTGTGTATGTGAATTTGCTATTTCCTTCTGCCTTGAATTCACCGTCGTTTGACCCCATCAGTTTCAGGGCTTTCTTTACATTCCCACTGGCGTGATCCATGTATGCAATGCTATTTTTGCAATAATACGTGATGTTCTGGGAGGCCCGGCTGGAAAGAAGTCTGAGGAAGGCCAGCTGGACATCAAGGACATCTTCAGGAAGTTCAGGATTGCCATAACTAAACTGTGGTAGGAAACAAATAAAAAACTGATCAAACATTTTAATTTCAACTGTAATTAAGGTATTCATGCAATGTAACAGGAGTTACAATGTAATGCAGGAGTTTCATATGTTTTAAGTGTGAATATTTTATATATAACATGTTTTTATTGCATGCAAAACATATGCTATTAAAGAAAAGAATTAAAAGAGTGGTGGCTGTATACAACAAATAACAAATAGTTCTATCGTACTTAGCTCTTTTATGACAAATCATAAAAGAAGAAATCATCTGAATAGATAGTCATTTGAGATCTCCTGTTTGTTAACTAACTTTGCTGTGTGATGAACAAATGGGAGAAATAAAAATGTGGGATAAGTAGGAATAACTTAGTGTTTAAAGATGTCATATCCTTTCTTGCCTGAAAACCACCATCCATGCTCTCTCCAAACCAAACATGTTTCTTCTCAGCACTGGAATCAGTCCACCATCTCTTCCGTGGAACATTCAAAGGACTAGCATTTATACATGTTTCCCCAGTTTCCATATTACAGAATACTTTAATAGCATCCATCTTGCAACCTTGGTTTGGATCAACCCAATATTCTCCTGCAGTCACAAAAAAGAACATTGGGAATTGGTTACAAAATCCAACTATGAAATTTGGAACAGAATTTTTGTGTTTACTTAGGAAGGCATTCATAATTTTGACTGTTAATGAATTTTAACATACATGCATACATATATGTGTATCAATGTATTTTATAGTAGAGATAATAGAGAAATTTTTAGATTGAAATTGTTGAGGTGAAAGTTATTATAACAATTATAAAGCACTGAAATAAAAATATTGAACACTGATGACATACTAAGCCAAGATATTTGACTGGTGTATTACAATTATTGAATCCTTTTTAAAGATGATTACCTATTTAATGTGATGTTTCTTAATAATATAAACTCTTTGTCTAATCTAGATTTATGCTAATAAGCCTAAAATTTAAGTCCCTATGATTGATGGTTGCCTTCCATTTTAAGTAATTTCAAGAGGCAATTTTCATGTTAAGATATTTGAAAGTCTAAAATAATTTTGCCTTTCACAGAGAATACAGGCTACAGCTTACATTATTACAATATTCTATTACATTTATACAATATTCCAGAATTATAAATTATTTTTTGATTTGCACAATTTAATAATTATGTCTATTACAAAAATTAAATTGCATTGAATAAATATTACAATAAATTTACTGAACAAATAACATTAAAATGATATGCAGAAATGTACTGCTACTTGTATTCAAAATTATCCTTAAATTTCCCTATATTTGGAATATTTTAAAATTACATTTTAAATACACCTGCAGTTTATATTCTCTTGGACTATCAAAGTCAACTAACATTCTTTAAATATTCTTTCCACTGTAATATATTTTCTATTCATAAATGTGTTTTCTTCTGACATATTCTAATGAAAAACAATTTTCTTTATAGTCCTGTTGTACCGATTATGAATGACATCCAACATACCACTCTTGAGTTCAGGGTGGCAGAATTTCAGATCTCGGCAGTTCCGAGCAGGGTTTTTACGAGAGCCATCAGGGCTAATGAGGTTTTCTATCTGTCCATTGACAGATTTGAGTGAAGTCATAATCTCTTCAGTGTTGATTTTGAAGTCCATAGGCTCATCTCCATAATATGGGGCAAAACCACCAGCTTTTTCACCACCACCACCAACCCCAGCGAAGGCAGCCCCACCGCAGCATGGGCCTGGGGCGCCGGGAGGTCCAGGAGGGCCAGGCTGTCCTGGGTGGCCTGGGGAACCCTAGGGAGGGTAGAACATGCAACACTGAACTGTAATTCTTTGGGCTCCACTGACAGAATATGATGCTAGTTCAAGTACACATATTATAAATAATACATCGTATCTTCATAAGTATTTATTTGGTTTATTTGGGTTGTTTTATGATCAAATGATAAACAATAATAACTATAATTTATTAACATGAAATATATTGTGTTCCACTGTTTGAATCAGTGCTATAAGAGCACAAATTTGACTTTATCATAATTCCTACTATGCAAGTGAGCAATTTTAATGCTGATATGAGAGAGGGGATATGATCAGAAAACCTAGATTCTGATTTCAGTTTTGTCAGTAACTTTATGTTTTAGGGATTACCAATTTATTTGATTCAGTTACCACAAGTGTGACTCGGGAAGAGAATTGTTTTTATTCTATTTACTCTTCAGCTGTGGGGTAGGAATCCATTAGGAATGATGGTATCTGTAGCAAAACAAGCCACAGAGGCTGTTGAGAAGTAAAATGTACGACAGAAGCCTTCTGATGGTCACAGGTGTGAGAGCCCAATGTGAGATCAATGCTGGACGAGTGCATTTTATTCATTGGGCTTATGTCCTTATCCTGATATAACGTATCAAATCAAAGTATAAAATAGGTTTTCCAATCTTTTATTATGTGCTGAAGAATGGCTTAAAGTGATTGTTCATTTTCAAAATCAATTTCAGTAATCACATTGTTTCAAGCTTTTTACCTTATCTTAAACATGTTACAAAGTTTTTCTGAAAATTTGAATATTATAGCATGTTAAATTTTATAAATGTGATTTGGATATTTATAAATGATGTCTTACCTCAGATCCTCTTTCACCTCTGTTACCTCGAGGCCCTGGTGGCCCAATGGGACCTGGGTGTCCACTCGTTCCATCTTTTCCAGCGGGTCCACTGGGTCCGACCGGTCCCTAAGATAAAATGATATTACAATGTCAGAACAATCTCCTGAGGTTTAGTGTTTTTAAAAAAAGATGGACCTTCCAGTGTTGTTCTATGATACTTACTCTGGGGCCTGCAGGGCCTGGACTACCGATTGCGCCTTGGTGACCAGCAGGACCCTGAATGTAAAAGAAAGGTGAATTTGAAAGAAAACTTTAAGAAAGAAGGTTGAAGAAATATAGGGATCATGATTTTTCTCTAATCTTCTTACGGTTTCATGCCAACTATTACCTCAAATAACATATTGAACCCATTTCTCAGCATTTCGGCATATACTTTTTAATGGTGAATATTTTTCTTTTAACAGTCTCTATGTTTGTCTAACTTATTAGTTGAAATATACTGAAGTGTGTATTTTCTATTAAAATGGATGTACTTACTGGAGAACCGGGGGCACCTGGATTACCAGGGAATCCTCGATGTCCTTTCATGCCAGTAGAACCACGTTCACCTGTTTCACCTTTGTCACCACGTGGGCCTTGGGGACCCTTTATAAACACATTTAAAATTAATATGTGCACACATACATATTGGAAAAATAAAATAGAATTTATAAAAGTTAAGGTAAGTTTATGACATTCTATGAGCTAGAAATCCCCAATAAGACAAGGAATTGTAAAGATACAAGGAATAATAAAGATTGTGCTTGTGGGTGCTATGATTTGGGACTGATAATTGTACAGAACCCCAATAATTGATGTTTATATCCTTGACCTCAAGAAAATTTTAGATGAACTATTTTCTATATTATGAAAGTTTAAATTCTGTTCCAGAATTAGATATTTTATCATGAATTTTTTTCTGAATCTGCCAGAAAATATAATATTTCCTACACTGTAGAATGAATTAAAAGAGAAAGACTTACAGGTGCACCACGGGAACCAGCAGGGCCTGGAGCTCCAGTGGGGCCAGCAGGCCCCTAAAATAAAGATAGACAAATGAACAATCACACAGAAAATGATCTATTGATATAGTTTTGTTTTACTTAAATAATTTCATTGTGATAGAATCACTGCTAGCATACTATTAGTGAAACTTGGTATTATCTTCTCCTAAGTCCTTTCCCTGTTTATATCTAAACAGGGAACCTGAGAAAGTCCTATTAATTCAGCTTTACATTTACACAGTGAATATATACTTGGTCTGATTAATACTGTTTTGAATTTTAGTAATTAATTCTTCATTGACTACTGCCACAAACTTATCTATCTCTATTGCCACAGTTGCCTAAGGAATGACTAGCACAAAAGCTGTAAAGCAAATGTCAGTAGATCTTTTGGTAGGCACATCTGACATTCCACTTTCTACCTACTAATCTCTTTATTGAGTGACATGGACAAGTAAAGATAAATGGTGTTTATTAGAACTCACAGATTCTCCTCTATCACCACTCTTTCCAGAGGGACCAACAGGACCAGGTGGGCCGGGATGACCAGGAGCACCGGGGGCACCGGGAGAGCCATTTTCACCACGATCACCCTGTGGATAAATTCATAGATCCAAAATAAATATGACCAGCAACTATTATTGTCATTACACAACCCTTCTGTGCCTATATTTGTTATACCTTGCCACCAGGAGATCCATCTCGACCTGGCAGGCCATCTGACCCAGGGTTTCCCTGATTGAAGAAAAAAATGAAGGAGAAAAGAAGTCAAATGCTTTGTGACCATGTAAAGAGCATATAAATCAGGCATTCTCAATGGGAGCAATATCATTCTAAAGAGGATAAAAATTGTGTGTGAAAAATATTAATTATTATAATGGGTGTGGCCCTTTAAAGGAGAATATTACCTAAACAAATACGTAGAGTATTTGTGGTACTTAAGTTTCATGGGGTGAGAGAGGGAGAAGTGAATAGGAGAAAAAGACCATTTTAGTGGACTGATAATAAATAAAAAGCTTGAGACACAGTAATTTCAGCTGATAATAGAAATCTACAATTGAAGACTAAGCACAGATAACACACGGAACACTTTTACCAAAAGAATAATGTGAATTAAGGCTCTTCCCACTTCCAACTTGTTTCTTTATTTAGCTAGAGCTCAAATTCCTGTCCATTAATGATTATTCATTGGGTAAATATTAATGATCATGCACACTTAAGGGTATTCTAGTCATTATAGGAAAACTATCTGTTACTAGAGAAGAAAGGATTTCTTTGGCATGTAATAATATATACAACATCACTTATAATCAAGGAAATGCATATCAAAACCACAATGAGATACCACCTCACACCTGTGAGGATGGCACACATTAAAAATACAGGCAACAACAAATGCTGGAAAGGATGTGGAGAAAAAGGAACTCTTCTACACTGCTGGTGGGAATGTGAACTGGTCCAACCACTATGGAAAGCTGCATGGCGATTCCTCAAACTGCTAAACATGGAGCTTCCATACGACCCAGCAATACCACTTTTGGGAATTTACCCAAAGGACACAAAAACACTAATCCAAAAGGACACATGCACCCGTATGTTCATTGCGGCACTGTTCGCAATAGCAAAGGTATGGAAGCAACCCAGATGTCCAAAAATATACAATCTTAAATATTAAGGCCCAATTTGACCCTCGCTTAGATAAATTGTCAACTACTAACTTCTTTCCTAAGAACCAATACTTACATCTCTTCCAGGTTCACCAGCTGTACCGGCCAGACCAGGGAGACCCTGGGGACCAGGAGGACCACGTTCTCCGGCGAGGCCATTAGTTCCTGGTTTCCCACTTTCACCCTATGTACAAAGGGATAAAAGACATTTTATTTTAACTTACCTTAATGTAAGAAATCATATGTTGTTATAGATAGCTATATTTCCCAGGGAAAAACCTTGTTTTATTCAATTTCTATTGGATTATTCCTAAAACTCTTCCCTCCTTAAGGGAAGAGTTTTAGAGAAGCAGCTTCTTGTATTTTTAAAATTTCCCAGTGACAAAGGGCTGAGTAATTATGTTCATCCTCTTATTCAAATTACATTCTATTTGAGATATATAAATAGACAGCCATGGTAAGAAAAAAATAATTTAAGTCATCATGAAACCATAGGTTTAAGATGGTTATTAGAATTGGATTACAGTGAACATTCAGTTTGACCTAAAGAATATACTTTCATTAGATATGTCCATATAAATTAAAAACACATTTTATATTTTAATTTCATAGCAATATAACATATAATTTAAAGAGGTGCTTCAAGTGCCAAAATGTAAGCCCAATAAAACAGAATTTCATTACTCTATTAATTTAATGGATATTTAAGATGCTAAGCACTAAGCTAGCATAATAACATTAATAAAGAAAAATCAGGAGGGCCAAGTAAGTTGAATTGATGGATAATTGTTATCAATGAAAGACTGCCTCATGTCCCTAAGCTGACTTTATTTCCAGTGACAGTGAATAAAGTGAGGAATGCTCAAAATTCCCAACAGGTATTTGAGATGGTGAGGTATTTTCTGTTTTCAATTTATATGCATTTATGTTCAAGACTGGAATAGAATGTACATTGTTTTTGTGTTCTGAGCCTTTTGAAAGGATTCACAGTTCCTGAAAATAAAAAAGTAGCAGGGATTTGCACTTATTACAGAAAAGCTTATTCAGCGCATACATGGTGTGGTTAAATGATCTCTGAAGAAACAGGGACACACTTACCTTGATGCCTTGTGGCCCAGGGCTTCCCCTAGGACCTGTCATGCCTGGTGGTCCTGCAAGACCCCGTGCTCCGGGAATCCCTATAAGTCCAAGTGGGCCCGGAACGCCCTGTTGTGAGAGAAATGAAGTCTTAGCTCTTTAAATGACTGTGTTTTCATGTACAGAATTTGTGATTGAAAATAAACTCGTGTTGTCAGTCAACAGAGCAATGAAGCTGCTCACCGCAGGGCCCTGTGCACCAGGAGAGCCTTTCTCGCCAGGCTGACCAGCATCCCCTTTTGGGCCAGGCGACCCCGGGCTGCCGGGAGCACCGCTGCTACCAGGTGGACCTGGGGGTCCATCTTTGCCTGAAGGCCCGCTGGAACCTGGTGGGCCTGGGTTACCCTACAAAGAATTATTTGAAATGTGAGTATTTGATAACAAATAAGTGAAATTTCCCCTACTTTAGCTCACTCAAATAATTTTATGTAAGACTTAGTACAATGAAAGGTAGCAAAGAGTTTCTCAGCTTCAAGAGCACCTTTGAATGCTTTTTATGGAATATAGAGTAAAAACAACTCCTTTAAAAACTGCTTACATTACTACCAGGAGGACCAGGAGGACCACGGCCGCCAGGGAATCCAGCAGCACCCTGTGAAAGGAGGATGCATTTTTGAATTTCAAATAGATCAAATAACTGAGCACTAAAAACAAACATGGAGCAGAAGAAATTTGATAGACTCTGTAGTCTCCCTTGGGGTCATGATGCTTCTTTACAGATAACACAAATGAGTAAATGATTTTAATGTTTACACTGTCTTTCAGAATCTAGTGCTCTCAAAGCAGCAGTGACTCAAATTTATATTAATTAATGCTTTTCAATGATAGTTTAGATAATAATAGAAAGATCAATACTTACAGGGCCACCAGGACTGCCACGTTCACCTTTAACACCTTGGGGACCAGGGGGACCCTAGAGAGAAAGAAGGTGGGAATGGTTTACTACAACGGCACCAAAATCAAAATTTGGGACAGGCACTAAGCCCTTGGAAAACACTATTTATTGTGGCAATCATTCTGCAGGCTATTCACATATCAAATCATTATGCTGGATAATTTAAACATATACAGCGGCATATGGCAGTTATATCTTAATGATATTGGGGGCAAAACTACAACAGAAATGAGAATTTATTGTGGAAAATATTAAAACAAAACAAAAGCAAAACAATACCCAGTAACTCTATGAAGAATTTAAAATAATTTGATTGAGGTCATATCTAGACTGTTGGACTCAAACTTCACACTCAGAACTCTATTCTGTAGAACACCGTATACTCTTGCCATGAGGACGAGCTTTCTCAATATGTAAGTTCTCGGTAGCCCTAATTACTTCATAGAAGGCTTAGCCATAGAGAATACTCACAGCTGGCCCAGCTCCACCAGGGGGTCCCGCAACTCCAGGAGGGCCCCCTTCACCTTTCTCACCAGGAGCTCCTCTTTCTCCTTTAGCACCAGGCTCACCATTTTGTCCCTACAGTTGCAAACAACAACAATTTGTGAGCTGACATCCTTCATACTACACTAGGCTATTATGTTTTTTCAGAAAATAGAATTTTTCTGTGAAGAAGATAAAATAGGAAGAGAAAGCTCATTGAAAACAAGGAAGAATACAATATTTTCTTCATAAAAGTAAATTATTAAGCAAGCATTCAGATGTACGTTATTTGCCATAAGAGAGGAAGTGATTCCAAGCACTGTGCATTCGAAAGCAGGCATCAGAAAATTCATTTGACTAAGATGTTAGAATTATTTTAATTAGCTTATAATGGAAGAACTTTTAAAATCTCCTGAGAGCCTCATTAACCAGGCATAAATGCAGGGCGGGTGTTTGTATCTCCATTTTTTAAGGATTAAGAATAGAACTAATGCAAAATCATCAAGTAAAAACAAGCACTAGATGGTATCGCTCACATGTGAAATATAAGTAATCAAAATGAATTTGAAGAAAATTCAACAAAAATAACGCTTAGACTGAAAAATAGGGTGGTTATGAGAGGGGAAGACAATGGGGGTGGGAAGAACTGGTAAAGAGGGTCAATCTGACAGCATGAATAGCACCGGAACTTTGATGGTGGATTTGGTGATGCATACATGCTACTAATACTTACGTATAGTCTAACCAAAGGGAAATCCATAACATTTTATTGAAAAAAACTGATAGCTAAAAAATGGGGGTAAAATAACCTTTAGTGAATGGATACTAGCCCAGACTGCACGTATACTTCTGCTATTTTTCTAGGAGGCAGTGCTTCTGGACTATGTGGCAAGGCTGTTTTAGCATTCCTACTTACAGGAGCAGGGGCCTCCCCGGTGGCACAGCGGTTGAGCGCTGTGCTGTGGAGCTGTCGGCAGTGGCGACGCGGGTTCGACGCCCGGCCGGGGAGAATCCCACATGGCGCGGCAGACCTCTCCTGCCTCGCCCGCTGCTCCCCTCAGCAGTATATTTCTGATCTGCCTGTTCTGCTACCCGCTCTGTCTCTGGTGAACCCTCTTGCTGCCCCACGCCTCTGGCCTGTACCCCAGCTTGTATGCATAAATAAAAAAATAAATCTTTAAAAAAAAAATACTTACAGGAGCACCAGGGAAGCCAGCGGGTCCTGGAGGCCCATGCTCGCCTCTCTCACCCTGAAATGACAAACGTCCTCATTAATCACGTGCAGACATTGTCCCATAGAGTGCATGTCATCCTCTCTATCATCTCATCTTTCTTCATTCAGGAAGGACAAAATTGCCTAACATAATTCAATCTGAAGACTTCTTTTTCAACAAAATTAGGGGTGGACAACACCAGACCATTAGTTTCTCTGGCCTCTGTGCTATCAAGCGCAAGAAGAATTTGTGGTGCGGCAACACGGATCTGAAGGGATGTGACCCCATGCCTCTAAATCATATACAGTGTGGTAAACCGATGTTACTTCAATAGAAAATAAAAAATTTAACAAATGTAACCAAAGAAATTGATGGCTATGGTTAACTAGCTAACTCAAAATTATACCTGAAAAACTGTAAAAGAAAAATAATTTGAAAAGTTTCAAGTGCTTAACGCATTTGATTATACAACTTATTTAAAACATGGTAAAAAGTTGAGAAATCAATTTATGAATTAATTAAAATATACATATTATATAACTTTTCTGAGTTTTAATCTTTGCAGGTAACAAGTTTTTACTCTAGAAGGAGCCTCAAGCAGAGATCCTATGGGTTTTAAGAGATACTTTTGTTTTTTTTACAAATGTATATTACTTGTATAATATTTACATTTTTTCCGGAATTATTTAGCATAGATGGTGTCATTTAAAATGATATCATGAATTTATGAGTTAAGAACTGGAATTTATGAGTTAAGAAATGTCCTGTAATTCCTACTGACAGTAATTTCAAATTGAGACTCATGGTCTCTGGGGCAGAACTGCTAAAAAGCAAAGCATAAGTAATTGCTGCCTCTGTAGGTTAAAAAGTATGTTGAAAATGTCTTTAACACTTACAGGGCCACCACGTGGACCAGCTATACCTGGAAGTCCAGGGGCACCACCTTCACCCTGAAAGGAGAAAAAAAAATCCTGCCATCATCTGAAAAGCCAAAGAAATTTTCTTTTTGTTTCTAAGAAGTGTTATGTTACCTTATCTCCAGGCTGACCAGCTGGGCCAGGGGGACCAATGGGACCAGTAAGACCCTATAGCAAATAGAGATATTTTATTATTAAATTTGAAGCTAAAGAATATATATTTTTTTCCTATTAAACAAAAAGTAGTCATGTCATTGATCTAACAAACTAGATAATATGATTTCCTTTATAGCTGGAATAATATGCTCTTTACACAGTATTTAATGCTATAGAGCTTAGAAAATAAATGATTCTTGGAGATGACTTCAAGGAAATATGATTCAATGACAATTTATTGAATCATTTCTTCTAGTGTAGATAAATAAAACATGATGTAAGATCTTATAGTAATATCTTTTAAAATTTAAAGAATATTGCCCTATCTGACTGATAATTCAAAATGTCTCTTTCAACTATTTCCAGCAGCATTACACATATTAATGCTTTCAAATACTGAAGTTTTACTTGTATTACATAAGTAAAATAATGGTTGCTTTGTAAAACTAGATGATCATTTACCCACCTAGTCTGTCCAAAGTTGAAATGCTTTAAGGCAGCTATAGTAAATATATTCCATAATATCATTTGCAGTATTATTTGCTGCTGTCATCTAGATGTTAGCTAACATGAATAGAATTGATTAAATTTTTTAAATTTGTTTTTGACTTATTTTGAAGGAAGAATCACAGAAAGTTGAAAAGAAATATACAGGACAATCCTGTGCACCTTTCTGCTAGCTTCCCTCAATGTTATCTTATACAACCACATTGCACTATTAAAACTTAGAAATTGCCATTAGTATAAACCATGGAATTTTTTTTGAGTTACTTTGGCACTTGCACGTACACTCATTTCAGTGTGTGTTTATAAAAAAAGAAATCTTTATAAGATTGAATCATTTGTAGTCTGGTATGAGCACCACAATCAAGATACTTAAATGTACAATCACAGTAAGACTTTTGTGTCATCTCTTTATAGTTACACGCATCTCCTCTCCCCTATTCCTAACTCCTGGTAACCACTTATCTATGCTACATCTCTGTAACTGTGTTGTTTTAAGAATGTGACATGAAGGGGGTCATGCTGTGTGAATTCTTGTGAGGTTTTCCAACACTAAGCATGATGTCCTGCAGGTTTGGATAAGTTGTTAAATGAATCAATAGTTCATTCCTTTGTATTGTTGAGCAATATTTCAAAGTATGACTGTACCATCTAATTAAATGTCTTTTAAAATCGAAAATCTCTTCTGAAGAAGTAATGATTATCTTAGATTTTCAGGACTTATTATGAGTTCAGTTTCTAACCTTTATTATACTTTTTTACATTCTTAGACTACTATTGAACTATCAGGTAGTGATAAATAGGACCAGGAATTTTAACAACTGAGTTGTCTGGGTCTTCTTAATGTATAGAATATGACAAAGTGTGGCCTAAATTATGAAGATTTTCTGGAAAAATGAGAAGATGAGGTGAAGAGCTACTCCATTTCCCATTCAGTTAAGGCCTGTTTCTCTCCAGTACAAGGACTCACCCGTGGGCCGTCTTTCCCTGGGGCACCATCAGCACCTGCACCACCTGGTTCACCCTGTCAAAAAGTCAGTGGCATCAGATTAGAAGGATCCTTAATGCAAATCTCCCAAGAAGAGGAGCAACCTCAAGATTCACTGTGCTGTGTTCTTATAAATGGTTACCCTAGGAATATGACTCAAATGGCACTCACTATGAAATAACAATTAAAAAAAATAGATTATTTTCCAGCAATGCTGTTTTCCTTTAACCTATACCATTTGTTTTGTAGCATAATTAACAGAAAAGAGAACAATACCTTGTCACCCTTTGGACCAGGCCCTCCAGGACCTCCTCTTTCTCCTGGCATTCCTTGCAGACCAGGAGAGCCAGCATTACCAGGTGGCCCAGCGGGGCCTGCAGGGCCCTGAAACCAACGGGGGGATTGCAGTTCATAGCAAGGAAATGGAATACATTTTGTAAAATTTATGCAAATTGAATTATGCAGTTACCTTTCCACCTTCGGCACCAGGAGGACCAGTTCCGCCTCTCAGTCCTGGGGGACCCGCTGCTCCAGGAGGTCCACGTTCACCCGGAGCACCAGCATCACCCTGTAAGTGGAATGTGATATCCCTGTTAGAAAACCCAATACAAAACCGAAACAGAAATACTCTGAACTGATGCAGTCTAACAGGTTTTTAACATATATTTTTGTACAAGTGAGAAACAGTTATAGTTCTAAATACATTTGCTCAACAGAGAACTGGAAAGTTAAAGAATTTAAACAAGAGAACTTTCACATCTGGCCTGATGAGCTAAATCTGAAACTATTATTACCGTTATTATTTTAATCCAAAGTGTGAACATTGAAAGTTCTACCCAAAACAGTTTTCTGTATAACATCAATGCACTGGAAAGAATTTCCTTTTGAAATTTCAGGTCCATAGTTGATTCTATAATGTTTATCTGTGTTAGAGAATTTGATTTTCCAAATCAGCAATTTTAATATATTGGGAAAGTCCTGAGTTATCCTAAATGGAGTCAACAAACATTTGCAATGCTGTGCTTTGAAAAAAAAAAAAGGGAGTTTAGTTTAACATAATAAAACCATGCCACTAATTAATTGCTCTATAACATGCTGAAGAAATTAGAAAATAATTCAAAATATTTACCTTGCCTCCAGGAGTTCCAGGTGAGCCAGCATCACCCTTTGGACCCTAGGAAGTAGGCAATTTATATGATTAGGTCTATATCAGAGTGCATGTTTTATAAATAAAAGCAAAATATTTTTGTCTCTTTTGTATACTGAGCAATTTGTCAAATCTCGAGTTATGGATATTTCTTTAGTTCCTTTTATTTTTTGGCAAAATTCAAACTTTTCCTGTAACAGCTATGCTTGTATAATTTTGTTTTGCTAATTAATATTTCAAAACAGTGTTAAAATTTAGATATTATAGCTTGAGAAAATGCAAACAATAATTGATACATGACTATTATTTTTTCTTTTGGTTCTGGCATTTCGAAAAAATGGCATGGGACTTACGGGTTCACCAGGTTTTCCATTTTCTCCTGGAGGGCCGTTGGTCCCAGGTATGCCCTACAAAGCATCATAGTTGTATTATGCAATCATTTTAAACATCGCTCACAGAAGTTTTTTTCATATATATTTCTAAAAGCTATTCAAAAGTGGTTTAGAGGTCTTTTTTTAGGGGTAGAAGATTTGTGACTTTTGAAATACAAAGACGGAGCTATAATGATAGTTATATCTTATAAAACTATATTCATTTCCCTTTATTCTTTCTGTTGTCTATAAAATGAATTAACGATTAAGGTGAGATACATTTAGTTATGTGAATTTAATTATAATTAAAATAAGTCTAGGCACATAGAATTACGTGAAGTTAATTATATTCAAAATAAAATTTTAAATTATTAATAGAGTCATCTTGGAATAAGCATAAAAGTTATACCCAAAATTTTAGTAATTTCATTTAAAAGTAGAAGACAAACCTACAATTTTAAACTTAAGATGAGCTGGTATACTGAAAAATTGAACTGTCAATTGACTCAATAACTATCAAAAGGAAGTACTTAATTGTTAAAAGCAGGTGCCCAATGATATTTAAGCGACAAATTCTTACTTGTGGTCCTGGTAGACCAGGGGGTCCTGATTCTCCTTTGTCACCAGCTGCCCCCTGTGCAAAAAAAAAAAAAAAAAAAAAAAAAAAAAAAAAAAAAGGAGATGCTGCGTTATAAAATACCCTTTCATATCTAGTTCATGTAGTTTTCAAGCTTAATTTAAAAATAATGAAAGAGAAAGGAGTTTGGTCTATGGAAGTGACATACAGGAGATATGTCCAATATAAACTTGCTTAATGTCAACATTTAATTGACTAACTAAAAGCAACCTGTTTAATTACTTTGGTGAATTTAATTATAGAGTGTCAGAGATCATATAATTTCTGGTCTTCCCTCTGCCCCACTCCCACCCATTTCCATTTCCAATTTATGGGAGTAAACTTACAGTAGGCCCTGGGGGACCCTGAGGTCCAGTTTCACCATTCTTTCCAGCAGGACCCTAAAAAGAAAGCAATTGGTGAAGCAGGGTTAACAAAGGTAACAGAGAGAAGCCATAGATTGGGAATAAATTAGATGGTTGGAAATAAATTGATAAGCTACATACCTGTGGGCCAGGACCCCCAGGGCCACCTCGTTCTCCATTCTTGCCAGGAGCACCCTGAAGAAGAAATGACCATATTTTCCCAATTCTCAAAGGAAATTATTCATGTTTTTAATGAACCTCTTTCACACACACACACCCATAATCAAAAACTACTTTCTAGAACTATGTTTTCATACATGTTGCCTCTTTCCCCAGAATTCCATTAAAAAAATTAGCTCTGTTTCTCACAATGTATTTTGATTTTCATATATTCTTCTATGCTTTGAAGTAGCGATCAAGTTTTAACCATTTCCGCACACCACCCCCCAATATGGAAAGTAAAAAGTCTCCTCTCAAATGGCTACTGAAGAAATGAAAGAGGAACTCACATCATTTCCTTTAGGACCAGGGAAGCCCATGACACCGGGCTGACCTCGGGGACCAGATGGGCCTGGGGGACCTGGTCGACCACTTTCTCCTTGACTTCCCTAATGAGAAAAAAAATATCACATGACTAGAGGCTTGATAAAGGCCTGATCAGAATATGCAATATACATATAAAAATTATACAATATTTCTCAAGGCTAGGCCAAACTCTGCATTTCATTATTCATTAAGCTTCTATAGTGAGACATTGAAAATGTACATACGGGGGGCCCTGGTTTCCCATCACTGCCGGGTCCTCCTGGGCTTCCAGGCATACCCTAAATTAAAGAGGTGAGTCAGTCAGGTGATTTAAAAATACAAATGAAGTGCAAGCATGCTAAAAAAAAAATCTGTAAAATTTTGAGATTTTCACTTACATATGCGGTCTCAGAGTTGTACACATTTTTTGTGTTTTTATAAAGTGTCTTAGTCAAATGTTTTAGTTTTTTTTTTTTTTTTTTTGTTCTTCAACCTACACTAGTCTATGTTTTCTTAAAAGAATTTTGTTTTGTTTTGAACCCACGGAAGAGATAGCCTGATTTAGGTTGTCTTTGATCCTTCTTCAGTGGCTTTCTTGTTAGAAAATGCAGGGTCATTCAAGCAAGTGTGTCTCTGTACCCTCATTCCTGGACCGCCGGGGACACCATCACGACCTGGTTCTCCAACAGCTCCTCTGGGTCCTGCAGGACCTGGACCACCACGCTCTCCAGCGGGACCCTAAGAAGTAAAATAAATCAACAAATAGGTAAAAGAATATTCATTGATCTAGACAGCAACAATATTTAGGTTACAATCAAAAAGCTCTATTTTGTCTCTCAGAATTGGTATGTTGTGGACATGTTCTAATCAAAATCACAGCTGGTAGCTCAGATTGTCATACCGGAAATAATTTGCGGCAATGTTGATTAAAATCACATGCTTTAAAAAGCAGTATTTAGTGGACTTAATATATTTCTGTGCATATGAAGTAAAAAAAATCACTGAAGATATTAATTCATATTTGTAGAGCACTACAGAGTTTTCAAAGGAATTTTAGTCATACTGGTTTATCTTAGTCTTGCTATGATGCTGAGATAAAAAAATTCCCAATGGACAGGCAAGTCAAAAGATTTACATAGAGAATAAATGATTTGTTTTAGTTACAAAGCAAGGAAAATTGTTGAGCAAGGCTAGCATCATTAGTTTACATTGATGATAATTTCTATAAAAAATGATTTTTTTTCAGATATTTAGATTTTAATTAATGGGAACTTGTAGAAAAGATCATACCTATTTGTAGACTATACCTATTTCTATGAAAATAGAAAGTAAAGTTACATACCTTTTCTCCTGGAAGGCCATTTGCTCCAGCAGGGCCTCGGAATCCAGGCGCACCCTGGAAATAATAAAAGGTAAATCTTCCAGTACAAAAAAATAAAACATTTTCATAGTTCTTGAGTGGCAACAGAGACATTCTCATGTTATCAAATGCTTTAAATCAATATTTGGGTTGGGATACTCTATAAGAATGATGTTTCCCTCACCCTAAAGGTGAAGTTCTATGTGGGTGATAGCGGATGTTGTTTCTCTTAGTTCACAAGGGGAAAATTACCCTTTCTCCTGCAGCTCCAGGAGTTCCATTTGCCCCAGGTTCTCCAGGTGAACCATCTTTGCCATCTTCACCTTTAGGTCCTGGAATGCCTGGAGATCCAGCTTCACCCTAAGAAAAGGTACGAAAATATAGGAATAATGACTGAATTTGGTTGCATATATTTAGCTGCTTAATTTCTAATAACATTGTGCGTTGTAAGGGATAACCAAATCTTTTCATTCGGGGTAATACTTACTCGTTCACCACGTGGTCCTGGCTCTCCTTTCGCACCGTTCTTTCCGGGTTCACCCTAAAAGAAATAAAATCTTGGTTTTAAATCAGGGAGATTAGACTAACACAATCACCACCAGTAACACCTGGAGAAATTATAAAACGGGAGTAAAATTACCATAATTCAAATGAACAAAACCCCGCTATTTATATTATTTTGTTATGAGAATTAATCCACACATTTTAGACAGTAAAATAAAAATAGGAAACTCACTGCACCACCTCGCTGTCCAGGAGCACCACTGGTGCCAGGTGGTCCTGGGGGGCCCCTGGGTCCCAACAGTCCAGGGGCTCCAGGAATACCAGCGGGACCCTAAAAATTACCCAAGGACAATAACATTAGACAAACTGGAACTTTGGGGTCCGATTAGCTAACAAACATCGCAAATACATTGTGATGCCAAATACAAAGGAAACTAAAAATGTGTGTATGTGGATGAGATGAAAGTAAAGGAGGGGCACCTTACCATTTCTCCTTTACCACCAGGACTGCCATTATTCCCAGGAGGGCCCTAGAGGGGGAAAAAAGATTTTTGATAAAAATGTAAATAGTTCAAATATATTTGAAGTTGTATTTATATTTGTAAAATAAATTTTCTGGTGAGTGTTAAGCTTTATAGAATTAGATGATACAATCAACTAGAGCATAACCCATAAAGTATAGGCAGAAGATTACCATTATGTGAATAAATTATAGATGATGATCACTTGTTCTAAATGATTAAATCACAAGTGAATAGAAAAGTGTCTTGGTTTTCTTTGAATTTTTCTTCTTGGTGATTTGTTTGGGACACATTATTCAAAGTATCACATAATTTAATTATCTACTTTCTACTTCATTCTTTGTCATACAAACATAAAATTCATAAATCCTAGAAGAGTACCAACCTCAAAAACTATTGTTTTCAGTTCAAATCAAATCACTATTGTAGTAGTGGCACTGTAGAGCATGAAGAAGTAATTTTAATTGATAGCAATATTAAAACATGCTTTCATGCAATAAATGAAGAAACACTTTCCCTCTCAAAGACCACATTTGCTACTTACAGGAAGACCTGGAGAACCAGCATGTCCCTGAGGTCCAGGTTCTCCTCTTTGTCCAGGGGAACCACTTGAACCAGGAGAACCTGCAGGTCCAACTTCACCCTAAGGAATAAAATCCTGAGTAGTCAATTTGCCTTGTCACTTCTTCTTACCTAACCAGTTCAATCTTAAGTTCCTTCTAAACCAGTCTTCCAAATTCTGGAATAGTATGACTTTATATTCTATCTAAAGCAAAGAATCATTAATAACAAAAACAGAGGAAATGGTAACTGTGTGTGTGACTATGCTATCTCTTTTTTCCAGAAAGACACTGGAAAAGAGTGAAAGCATTAGAGCAGATGTCAGGATACTTGAATCCCAGAGTTAATGCCCCTTTTGGAATCAAGAATATGGTTTTAAGCATCTATACCTATAAAAAATATCCATTTGACTGGCAAAAAACTAAATTTAAATAGACAGTGCAATGACTTTTCTGTTTCCTCCAAGATGCATTTTATATTCTATAGAAGTACGTTTACCTTAGCACCGGGGGAGCCAGGGAATCCTGCTGTTCCAGGAGGACCAGGGGGGCCCTGAATAAAATTAAGTACAATTTCATGAGCTCTTACTCAAATAAAAACCAGTACTAGTAGTAAATCAAAAGTGAGCACATACACAATTCAGAAGGCAATTATGCAGATAAAAATACTATTTATTATACACGGATGAATATCATACGGAGAAACAATGTTGTAAAACGTAGAGAATGAAATTCAAAGTTAGAAATTTGGATCTCCCAGTATAAACATATTTCTGCCAGTAATTCTGTGACTTTTTGCAGGTTACTTAAGCCCTGAATTTTGGTACTTTTATTTATAAAGTGGAGATAACATTATTTACTTTTTAGGGATCTCTTAATTGTCATATTCAATGCTGGATATTATCGAGCACTGTAAAAATCACACAGATGTTAGCAATTGGTTGAGTGAACTAAGGTGCATCAGAACCTAGATTTGCTATGTGCTCATTGTCAACTTGAATCAGATGTGCATGAATGTATGTTCAGTTTGGGGACTATAATCAGATCAATTTATTTTCATTTGTAAGTGGTAAAGATAATCAGCATATAGTATATATGATATCACCCAGATAGATTTATACACACATTATATATTCTACAAACCATAATCTTGCTCATTACCCTAAAGCAAATCAGGAATAATAGATTAAAAAGTCACTCACTGGTTGTCCATCACTTCCTCGAGCGCCATCATTACCTCGAGACCCCTAAAAAGAGAAATTTGTCTCAAGTATTTTCTTAATTCTGAAAGGCTGGTTGGTCACAGGTAATATTTTCGCTTAATTCTAATTAGGTTGAGTTGTTTTTCTCAAGTATATTAAAATATCACTACTAATTATATATATTACAAATAAATTGTTAATGTTCTGTTTTTATGTCTATAAGGATCTAATTTATAAAGTGGGAATTCTGTATTTTATAGAACTGAATGAGAATATAATGGCTTAATAACATGCAAAGTTAACACACAAAGAAACCTGCAACAGATATAATAACTATGAAATATTTATATGTGTCCCTGTAATCATGGCTAAAATTTTATGGAGGTGACTTTAAATGCACTTTTATAGAAAATATATTTTCTGTAGATTGTCACAGCTTTTAAACCTGAGACATTTGTTTGTATTCTAGCTTAACCTGTGCAATTTATATTTTGGAATTTGTGATAATGCTCACTGCAGCTCCAGGAAGGCCTGGTCGTCCTCTCTCACCAGGAGACCCTCTTGGACCCTACAAAATAAAGTTGAAGTGAAGGTTTTACTTTAAAATTGACACATGTATGAACAGTTAGGGAGGGAACAAGGGCAGTTTGGGGGTAGACGGAGGGAAGTAAAACTGTAATGTATATGAGAAACATAAGTTACCATGGGTCCAGGGGCTCCATTTTCACCCGGAAGACCATTTTCACCCTAGAAACATATAATATTTTACCACTTTGTATTAACAGGAAGAGAATGTTATAGCTTTTAAAACACAGCCTATTGTGAAAAATATTGTGGAACCTAAGAAAAAACATACATTTTAACAAATCAAATATTTGTCTTTTATTTGCCAATCCAATTTTTGCATTTTAAAACTTGAAGATCAAACAGAAATAACCAATGGATTACTCAAGGATGTTCTAGCAATTCTAGTCTATACAGTTCAAATTGTCAACTTTCACAGAAACTTTAGTTGAACATCTCAGTCATTTTTACTCAGGTCTTAAGATGCAAAATTCAAGCAAATTTCAGAAAAAAATCCAAATGTATACATTAAAGTCCAAAATAAACATTTTAAATATAGCTATAAATCTGAAGTGAAAGTGCTTGTGAAAATATAATTTTTTGGTGAGTGATTCACCTTTAATCCAGGAGCACCTGTTTCACCTTTTTCTCCATTTCGTCCATCAAAGCCCTATGAAATATATAAAAAGGTAGTAAGATATTAAAATCTGCTATATCCAAAATGGTTTAAAACTTTACATTGAATTCTTTATAACCAGAGTTTACCACATAGTGCTATTTTCAACAATAATAAATCATTTAAAAGTCTTTTAAATAGACCGAAGACATTTGACATTGGTTTCATAGTAAAAACCTAATTAGAAAGTACAATTTAGCTTAATTATGAAGTTGCCTTAATATTACAGAAGCAAATATCAGTGTCATATATTTCATTTCTATTAAATTGATAGATTTTTTTGGTTCAGTTGGTTGAATCTACTTAATATTTTACATAGAACAAAATTCCTTTATTTAGTATGTAAATCATATTGACTAAGTTGATGCATATGCATTGACTTTTATTTCCATCATTTTCTGACTGAGGTGGGAAGAAAATTTACTTATTCTTTCCCAAACTTTTTCAAACACATTTGATAGACAAAAACAAACAAATAAATTAGTTGTCAGAATCAACCATTTCTGGCATGATCTCAGTTATTCAAAAAAATTGGCAAGTAAATACAGCCAAATGGAAAAGCTTAATGTCAATTTAGAAACTCTACTTACTCTGTGTCCTTTCATACCAGGGAATCCAGGCATGCCAGCAGGCCCTTTAATACCCTAAAAATGATGAATAGAAAAGATATTATTGAACCTTCAAGAACCTCCAAATAGAAACACAACCCATTAGTAAAGTTCCTTGTATTGTTGGTGTAATTCAGTTTAACTATATAGCAGTTTTCAAGCTAAGATCACTGAGGTTACTCTACTTCATTGGATGCTGTGGACTTACTGGGGGTCCAGGTAATCCTCTCTCTCCAGGTCTTCCTGGTCTTCCTGATTCCCCCTAGGTGGAGAAATAAAGAGTATGTGGGCGCTTGTGCAAGAGAAAATACATTGTAGGCAACTGGGAAACTGATTCCTTTTGCATTATTCTCATCTAGGATTCATTTAGATGGTTGGGCTAAATGAGCATTTGTGAGATCAGTTTCCGTAGTAGAAGGAATGGGGATGACTTCTCCCACCACAGTGAAATGTATCGATAATGTAGGAATCTTTCGTCACTAAAGTATGATGATTATCTCTCAGCCCCATGTAAACAATTTGCCATTGAAGATCAAATGGAAAAAATCAACATACTGTGAAAGATATTTTTTCAATTTCATGAAGTACTAATAGAAATTTTTTCATTACAACAGACAGAGAGAAGTAACATTTCTCTAACAGTTAAGTGATAATGTTGACTGACTGAGTCTTCTTGATAGAGTCAAGATACACACTGGGGATTCTGTTAGTTTGGAATTTAATGAATGGTATGTGCAGTTATGTAAATTCTGATATTCAAAGATTAACATGAGTGAACATGTAAAATATCAACAATTTTTGAATAAGATTTTTTTCACTCTAAGTTTCTTACAGACAATATATGCTATTTAGAATATTCCAAATTGAATTTTATTTTATCATTCAGTCCTCAAAAACTTACATCTTTTCCGGCAGGGCCAGATGGACCGATAGCACCAGGAGGTCCTGGAGGACCCTAAAAAAAAAAGAAAAGTATATTTGTATATTTTCTGTTACAGTTGCCAATACATATTATGTTTTTTCCTGGAGAAAACCTCTTTTTAGAAAGTACTGTTGACATTTCTCATTATGAAAATGATACCTTGTGTTAATATTATACCTATACCGTAACCATTTTTTATTAAACTTATTTTTAAGGAAAATTAGAAATACCATGTATTTATATTTTAAATCATGTATGAGAATTAATAAACCCAAATGTACTTCTATATGTTTTGAGAAATGAATTTTCAAATATATATATATATATATATATATATATATATATATATATATATGTATAGCCAATATTTTGAAATATCGAATTAAACTCACTTTACCTTATTTGCTTATTTATACAACATGTTCTTTTGGAGGAATCTATTAGCTTATATTATTTCTACTAAATTAAGTTTAAAATAATGTATACCAGAAGAGTAGATATGAAGATGAACCAAGTTGTTATGGGAAGATTGAATCTATATTTAAAACATAGAGGATTTTGTATCCATACTAGCAAGTAAACTCATGTAATGACTAACAAGGGAATTCTTATCTTAAATAGTTTTCTAAGATAGCTAAATCATTCGGTGAGTTCAAATATCATTGGAACCAGTACAATTATTATAAAAGTATGCTTTATTCTTTTTTAATATAAGCATAAGTTTAATCTTCACTTTGTAGGCACTTATTATACTTTAGAAAATGAAAGTATTTTCTCTATAGAAAAGTCCATTTATTAACTATAGATATAAATGTTACTTACTGAAGGACCAGCTTGCCCAGGTTCACCAGGGGGACCTTGGTATCCTGGAGAGCCCTAATGAATAATAATATACAAATACTTCATTGTAATTTATGAATAATTGAATAATATACAATTGAATAATATACAAATATTGAATAATATACAAATAATATACAAATACTTGAATAATATACAAATAATAATAATATATTATTATTATTATTGAATAATATACAAATACTTCATTGTAATTTAATCTTCATATGATTCATTTATATATTTAAGACAGTAAGAAATGAAGATTTGTGAATGAAGTAAGTGAATTTTATTCTCATTTACAATGATTGAAACCAAAATTTTCAGATTAAAGTTAATTTATACCATCCCAACTACTTCATTCCATTGAAAAGAATTGCTCCAAACTTGAAGCTATATCACACACAAATTAAACATGTGATTAATTTTTCAAGATTTTAATTGCTAATAGTTGGTGGGGGGAACAAAATAAATGTGAAATTGTAATATCTTTGAAGGAATGATCATTTTCTTGCTTGTGACTTCTCTATAAAATGAAATTACGCATACAAAAGCAGCCAAATGACAGCAGGTTCTGTATTAATTTGACTTGTGTAATAAGCATGAAGAAAAAGGCATAACTAATGCGTATACTTACAGGGGAGCCAGGATGACCAGATGTACCAGGGGGGCCAGGAGGACCAGGGGGACCCTGCAATGCAAGAGTGAATGATAAATACAAAATGTTTCAGAATGCATCTGAAACACATCTCTGTTTAGGAATGACACCTAAAATTGAGAACAATACCTCATTATGTGATAACCACCTATGAATATGTTTAATTTTATGAGATCTGCAATGAAAATCTCAGTAAAAAATTGTTACTCTAAAGGATAGTCCCAAAGAATCAATAAAAAAATGATTGGTAAATGTTATAAAAGTTGGCCTCAAGCACCAAAAGGGGATTCATAATCTGGAAAAATCCATGCAGAATGCCCTAGGAATTCCTGTAATATTTGGAGGATATTGGTACTGGTAGAAGAGGATATTTTTGCTTTGTAGTCAAATTCACTATGGAAAAGTGTTATTTGCATACTAAATCTTATGGTCCCACCTACTTAAATTAATCATATAAATCAACCCCAAAGTTCTTAACTGTAACAGTGAGTTATGATGACATAAAGATTTAGATGAGAATCACCATACATGGGACAGAGATAAAATAAATGATAACCGATTGACTTATCATTGTCCAGGAATACAGATCAAAGTAGAAAACCTTCAATTTTGTAGCATGTTGCTTCTAAATGCAACAGTTTGTAATTATATTTTCCCTGTAGTCTCATTTCTAGAATGTTATGATAGGCTTTTTAAGTTAATTTTTAGTAAAAAGTGCACATGTGATTGAAATACAAGATTGACAATGTGACTATATCTAAACAAGACCATAAGTTTGCATAGCTAATGTAATTTTTTTCTGGCTTGTCAGAATCCAAAAACAAAACAAAACATCACTACCCCTATAGCTTTTAAGAGATTATAAAATTATCTTCCATATATCTACTTAATACCAACTTTAAGGGTCTTTCCTAAACAGGTCATTTGATCTATCAACTAAAATTTTATCCTTTCTAATTTTGTAAGCCACCAAACATGGGGTCCAATGATATGGACAGCAAGTCTGATAATCCCAGAAATGCTAGGGTCATGTTTTATTCATATGTACATGAATGCAAAGAAACCATAACCTTCCTTAGTGTCCTTCTCTGAGAGGCTTGTTCTACAACAAAGGGCATTTATATGGGCACTGTGCATGCAGCGTGGCCCTTGGCTTTTACTACTATTACTACTTTCAGCTATTTTCTATTTGAAATTCAGTGCTTTGACATTGAGGGTAATCTTCAGGTACAATGCGAATAGCAGTGACTTGAGTTAGATAAATTTAAGGACTCAAATATGGAAATATTTGTATTTGATTTCAGGATTTGAGGTGAGGTAAATTGTGGTATTGGGGGATGATCACTCAAATGTCACTTAGGAAGTGGCATTTAATGCATGAAAAGACACAAAGATGATTCCTAACAATTGGGGTGAGAAGAGAGGATATGCAAAAGTAAAAAAAAAAAATCCAAATTTGGTGAAAAATAGGGAATATGTGAGTGTGAGACCTAAGCATAAAGGCCACGGGGGATCCTGGAATTGGTAGTTTTAAAAAGTCACAAGTTGAGCATAAAATGAGAAGTGGTGAGGAAAAATTGAGTTAGGATAGAAGGATCATGGTAATGCTACCATTTTCTTTCTCGGCCCTAATGGAGACTAAGCTATTTTGTACAATCCCATCATGTTATATTATTAGGAGAACAAGCAAAATTTAACAAACCAGGAAGCTAAAGTAACATCCTGATATGCTGGAAACATTTTATACATACAGCAGGACCGGGAAAACCTCCTCCTGCTACTGCTCCTCCAGCCTTGACATCATATGAATCAAACTGAGGAGAATAATTCTGTAGCAGAGACAAGATAGATAGGATCATTTTGATGTACAAATCATTGTTCTTTTCAAAATTATTTAGAAGAAGTGCATGCAATATCTAGTATTCAGGGGTAGAGTTTCTGCATGCCAGAGGATGTAGTATGTATTATTTTCTTGCCTATTCTCTCTCCCTAACTATAGATATTAATTATCCTATAGAAATACTTGCTTATGTGATACATAAATCTTTTATCTCCTTATATACAATGTTAATCTCATAAAATTTGGTATTGTATTGTATTACTCAAAATACTATTTCCAAACAGCATGCACAGCACTGTTAGGATTACAGACTGAGACTAAAAGCACCTTCAGATAATGTAATTAGACCTTCTTATTTTAAACAGAAAAATGGAGAAATAAGACTATATTCCCATAAGCTAATGAATGATTCAAATAAAACTCACATCCCTTGGTTTCTGGTCAACACATCCAACTTTAATAAGCACAAGAATAATAGAAAGGCTCATGTGCTTATCAAATTTCTTTCGAGCTTTCTTTTTTAAATTTTAAACCTAGGAATAGGTTCTGTTTGGTTGCCAGGGTAAAAGTCAGTTTAACAATATGCTTTGCTTTCTGTTGAACTGATTTTTGAAAAGCAGTTTTTAAATAATATAGTGATTTGTGATAAGTGTTCTCTAGTTTCTCTTAGGTCCATGCAGAATTTTACTGGATTATTTGTTTTCCATGCAGAGTTAGTTGGTTACCATGCTTTTCAAGAGGAGCATGATGCACTCTAAAGCTTGACAAGAGCAGTTATGCAGACTTAAACAATCCTGTTGACTTAAAGTCAATAGGAGTATGCACAGCTTTCAACTGCTTTTTGTCCAATCTTTCAAAGGCTTTTCCATTGGGTTAGAAAAGGACCAGTTTCTTAATTATCAAGGTTAATTCTTTTAGGAGTTGATAGTCTATATCTCAATCATAGTGCATATGTTATATTCTCATTAAGAAGCTGGCAAACTTTGTAAAGATACAGTAGCAATAGCAATAGCATTTTGAAGAAAAGTAAATATTTATAAAATACTTAGAATAGCACTCAGCATATATAAGCACTAAATAAAAATTTGTTAAATACATAAAATCAGGGAACAGATATAAGGGAAACTTTGAAAGTGAAATATTACACAGGATAAAGAAAGGACAATGAACTAGGTAATTTTAAAGGGCAGGGATTCCTTTGGTTTTGGAGTTGATTACCTGACCACCAGTAGAACATGATTGACAGATTCCAGGGGGGCCAGGAGAACCAGGGGAACCAGGTTGTCCTGGAATGCCAGGATCACCATTTCTCCCAGGAATACCAGGAGGGCCCTAAAAAAATTAGAGATAAAAATAAATAAAACAATAAAAAATATTAGAGATTTGAACTCATTATCAAATTGTAGCTTCTCTGCTCTGTGATAGTAGGAATCAATACAAGTAATACATTTTCTTGGGAATACACAAATTTTTATCCAAATCATGTGAATAATTTCAGTATCATTTATCCTTTGCATATTGACCTATTTTATTTTTCAAATCAACAATGGGGGTAAAGAAGTTATACAAAATTTAGGAAATCTGAATCTTTACAGGTATTATTAGGAATTGTCAGTTTGAGTTATTTATGTCATTACTTAACTTTGTGGAATTAAAGGAAATTTATGGATGATAAAAGTTCAAATGTATAAAGGTTATTAGAAGAAAAATTTTAAAAAGCAAAACTACTCCAGGAACTACCAGTAACATTAATTTCATACACTAAAGAATGTTTACTTACTGGATCTCCTTTGGGACCTTGTGGTCCATTAGGTCGGGGTGTAGGCTAATGAATGGAAAAGATACAGATTACACAACAATAGCAAGAATTTTCCCATGAGCTGCATCCCAACTTGCATATTTATTTCTCATCCCAAATAAAAGACTTAGAATACACTTAGCAATCTCTAGTTTTAAACGAAAACATTCACTATGTACTTTAATACCAGCATGATTGCTTGGGAGACATTATTTTCATGTTCTTTCAGGTTCCTGTAGGAGCTGTTCATGTGTTTAAATATGCAAATTGAAGATGTAGTTTTGTTTTAAACTTACAGCTGTTGGTGGCTGTGGGCAAACGGCACAACATTCTCCAAAGGGGATCTCTGGGTTGGGACAGTCTAATTCTTGTTCGTCACATAGTATCTCATCACAGAGAACAGATCCTGAGTCACAGACGCATATTTGGCATGGTTCTGGCTTCCAGACATCTCTATCGGCGTAGGACTGACCAAGATGAGAGCATCCTCCATCAACAGCTGGAAAATAAGTTAGATTGTGTGATTTTTTTTTAAGATTTATTTATTTATACATACAAGTTGGGGTACAGACCAGAGGTGTGGGGCAGCGAGAGGGTTCACCAGAGACAGAGCGGGGAGCAGAACAGGCAGATCAGAAATACACTGCTGAGGGGAGCAGCGGGTGAGGCAGGAGAGGTCTGCCGCACCATGTGGGATTCTCCCCGGCCGGGCGTCGAACTTGCATAGCGCTGCCGACAGCTCCACAGCGCAGCGCTTAACCGCTGCGCCACCAGGGAGGCCAGATTGTGTGATTTTTTAATGCTTTGCTGGGATGTGTCCTATTATGCTGCCATGACGAAGTCCAACAAGCAAAGTGAAAACAGGAGAAACGATTTCTTCCTTTCATTCAACTAATTTTTGAGTATGCTCTGAAAAACATGCTTATGCAAAAAAGAAGATTCACTAATAAAATTACTAAGACTATCATAGTCTCCCTTCATTATTTACTAAGAAAATATGTCTGTTGATATCAAATGGGCACATCATAGTAAATTTTCTTTAAGGCAAGTAAGTATTCACATTTCCTCTATTGCAAGAATCTAGCACAGTGTAAATCACAAAAACATTTTAACACATTTACTCATTAATTGTACAGTTGAAAACACCTTTCTAACCAGCTGCTATTCTTTGCTTTAACAGTAGATGGAGCATGAAGATGATTTTGTAATTAACTGAAGACTTTCTGGATTTTATTAACCTAGTTGAAAAATCTAGGGGAAAATTGTGCTGCATTTGGCAGTATAAAACTTCCGGATTCCTGGAAAAAGTTTAACAAAACTTATTTGTGTATTTTGAAAATCGTTGTTAGCCCTGCTGAGCGTAAGTAGATCAACATGACATGATATGATATAGTGTGTCCAATAAAAAAAAAGATGTTTTTAAAAAACAAATATTGGCAGGAATAAAGTTAAAAAATAGGACAAAAACATGAATCATGACCATGAGTATTTATGACTTGAAATGGCAAAAATTTTCTTCAACCAAAATTCAGACTTATTTCCTAATTATACGGAAGGTACTGAAATTTCAGCAGCTATTAACAATGAATCAGCTTAGGGTGTGCCAAAATTAAACCTGGTCTCAATTCTTAAAGCATTAGCTGTGGATTATGGTTAAATACAACTTTAGTTCTTGAAGATTACTATGATGGTTTGCCAGTAATTGGGTAAATAAGTAAGTTTCTAAAGATCTGCAAAAATTTCTGCAAACAACAGATAATGCTTTGTTCCATATTTGTATTTTGGTGAAACAGTAAAATTTTATTTTTAAATGCTCAAAGAGGTCTTCTTGGGAGGAGGCAAGTAGTTTAACCACTATACTTTTGCTGCCTTGTGACCAAGAGATCTTTGAGTGGCTCCTGAGATTTTTCCTTGTAGATACTTATATGCAGCCATGAAAATCACCACTTTAAAGTTCTGTTTCTCTGTGCTCTCCATCTCTGAAGGAATAGTAATGTGGTTCATGCTAAATATCTTGGGTTTGGAGGCTTAGTAAAAGTTCACAAAAAATTGGAAAATTTCAGAACCTATAGAATCTACATCAAATTGCCTCCATTTTTCTTTTCCATTTATGTGTGCAGATACTTTAATGGTCTTTCAACATCCTTGGTCTACTTGAGGAATTTAGAAGTCTGTCCTTACTTTGTGCTTCCCAATGTAGTCAATGGCTAATAAAAGAAAGCATGATTGTTTCATTGCAATTTTAAGTAGGGAAGAAAGAATTTGTTTATTTAAAGAAGTTATTCTAGTCCTTTTCCATGTTTGAAACAGATATATGAGAACACTGGAAAGAAATTTTGTCTAAGTTTTTAAAGGAGCATTCCTTTATACTTAGTGAGCATAAAAATGGAATGCCAAAACGCTTACCTAACATAAATGAAATAGGCCTATTTAAATGGTGTTATGAAAGACAAATTAGGAGAAGTGCAAACAATCTTTTTCATATTATCATGAACAATAATAAAATAAGAGGGTCTAGGCATGACATTCATTATTCTCTAGATGGAAATGGCATCTTATATTTAAGAACTAAATTCATTGGTTTTAGAAAAGGCATGAAAGTTTTGATGAGATAGAAGATTGTTTAATAAAATTGCATGAAATATGTTCTTCTATCTTTTCATTGGCTTCCTTTTCTCAAGATGAATCACTTTAAAACTTGCTATTAATTAGTTCTATAAAAATATTCCAACAGTTTAGTTTTAGCTTAAGATTTCTCCATTAATATGGATTTCAAATTTCCCAACCCCCTTGAAAATATGGCTAGCATAGAGTATGGTGACTATAGTTAAAAACATTGTAGTATGTATTTGAAATTTGGTAAAGGTAATAGTGGTAATCCTTTCCCACTATGTATATCAAATCTTCATGTTTACCCTTTACATATAATTTGTAAATTATACATCAATAAAGTTGAGAAAAAAGAAACGTACTACTGCTTTATACTAATGATTATTTTAGTTCTATGTCTCCATCTGGAATATCTTTCTACTTTTAACAAAGTACTTGTATTATAAAATTTACCTACTGAATACTATTGGCATGTTAAAGGCAAATGAAAATAACAGTTAAAAATGTGGACCTTTCCTGTCTCTCCTGCTGCTTCCCTCAGCGGTGTACTTCAGTAGAACTACCTGTTCTGCTCCTCACTCTGTCTCTGGTGAATCCTCTCACCACCCCACACCTCTGGCTTGCACCCCAGTTCTTGTATGCATAAATAAATAAATCTTTTTAAAAATGTGGAACAAACATCTCATATTTTAAGTGTCTTCTTATTACTTCAGTTTATCTTAAAATTAACATACATCTTTTTCCCTTATATATACATTCTCCTATGTTTATATTTTATTGAGGGTATCATTACATCACTAGAAATAGAGTATTTTCCATTTGTTAGGCAAAGTATTAAACAAATGAGCGCAATATCAATTTGTTAAAGTTATAGACAAATTTGTCATAGTTACATTAAATCCAATGTGATATAAATGAAAATTTTTATTTAACCTTGTTTCCAAATTTTTGTTAGAAACCATGTGTAGTATACCTTTTAAAGCACAAAGATCTCTACAGAAAGGTTATTTTAGTGTCCTCTATCTTAAAATGTCATGTTGTTCTAAGTAAAAGAAGTTGAATGTTTGAAATTACTGCAGTTTTTTTTTTTTGCCACGTACTTCACATTTCAATTTGAAAGAAATTTGACTCTCCAGAAAATTCAGTTCCTATAGTAACTTATGGGTGAATATCAGACTTTTCTGATTCTCTGTCATTCATATTTTTTGAAAGAATGGAGAATTTTAAGCAAATATTTTTGTGCTGTGTATGACAAAATATGGTTGGCAATAGGTCTACTGCAAGAGACCAGACATGAGAACAGATGTCTCCTGTTCTTCAGTTTCAGTACCATGGCCTAGTTATAAGTGGGAAAATTGTGGCAGAGTCAAGGAAAAATGTTTTGCTTTCAAGAGCAATACAGGTGTTTCCCCCTTATGCACAACTTCATTTTCCGCAAAGGTTTTAACTACCTGAGGTCAACCATGGTCCAAAAATATTAAATAGAAAATTCCAGAAATGAGCCAATCAAAGTTTTAAATGGGGCTCTGGTCTGTGTGATGAAACTCATGTCCTGCTACTTTGACAGGCCTGGGTCGTGAGTCAGCCCTTTGTCCAGTGGATCCATGTGGCAGTAGTCTGGCACAGTGCCTGCTCCAGTCACCTAGACATTGTGTCAGCATCATAACATCACCAGAAGAAGAATGGTGAGTACAGTATGGTGAGAGAGAGCTTGAAAGACCATATTTATATGATGTCTATTATAGTGCATTTTTATGATTGTTTTTTTATTATTATTGCTAATATATTACTGTGCCTACATTATAAATTGAACTTTAACAAAGGTATGTTTGGAAAGGAAATGAGTATATAGAGGATTTAGTATTCTCTGCAATCTCAGGAATACCTTGGGGACTCATGGAACATAGCTCCTACAGATAAGTGGTGACTACTATATAGTGCTCCAGGTAGCCATTTGCAACATTTAGAATTGAAATAGAAAATAGGATTCAGAAATAATGTCAACCTCTATTATTCCTTATTAGATATCTGAGTTCAGAGAAAATTTGATTTAAGAAATACTTTTGCAAAAATATATAAAAAGGCAAATAATCTCATATTTGCCACTGGAAAAGCAATAGATTTTTCCAATTATTTCTCTTATTGTTACTTAAACTAAGCTTCCCTGCTCCAATTTGTAATTAATTTTTGGTTCCATCTTGCATGTTACTTTGTGTTTCTGTTTCTTAAAACAAAGTACATCCTGAAATAAATTTATCTATGGTCATACAAGCAATACATTAGACTAAATCATCCCCTTACTAGAAAGTAAATTATAAAGCAAAATGAAGCTAGCCTGTGATAAATGTGTCACTCTTAGCTTCATTTATTTTCTAGCTCTCCATTTTAAATTTAGAGAAAAATAAACCCAAGTAGCATAATCTATTTAGGTGTGCTTAAATTTTTCCTTTATGTTGACTTTGTTTCTATTCTTCAAATATTAGCTTATGTTAATTTGATAGATTTTGTTATTGTGATTAAAAAATAATGCAGATTATATTTGTCTTCATACCATTTTTGGAGTAAAATTGATGTTCCAAAAGCATTCAATCAAATTGTTAATTTAGCTTGAGTGAAAATTTAATTTTTTTCTTATGTCTTATTGAATCCTTGTCTGGGAAAAGGTGTGCTTTAATCTTAAAATCTAAAAATAGTAACATACAAATATGTGATACACAAATTTTCCTAACAATATTTTCTTGTTAATTGTGAAAGTTGGAAATTTTGTAAGTGTGAATATGTTGAGTTCATATAGTTGCCAAATGAAGTATATTTGGCTTTTAATTCATACGAATATGTGGAAAACATCCATTTTTATGAGACAGTGGGGAAGAGGATGAACAAGGGGAGGGAACCACTGAACTATGGTGGTAGACAATGGGTGGGTGGCTTGGTGGTGGGTGTGATCTGGTCACATACATTTGAAGAGGTGTAAACCTATACTTCTGAGTCATATATAGTATTGTATGTCATTGTTACCTAAAGAAAAAACAATATAACTTAAAAAAAAAAAAAACAACTGTTGGGCCTCCCTGGTCAGACAAAGGGTTAAGTCACAGAACTATGAAGCTATGTACAGCCACTGAGGCAGGAGTTTGATCCCCTGCCTGGGAGCTTCCCACATGGGCAGCAGACCTCTCCTGTCTCTCCCACTGCTCCCCTCAGCAGTGTATTTCAGTAGGTCCACCTGTTCTGCTCCCCACTCTGTCTCTGGTGAATCCTCTCACCCATCCACCCCCAACGCCTCTAGCCTAAACCCCAGCTTGTATGCATAAATAATAAATCTTTAAAAAATAATAAATAAAAAAACCTGTTTAATTCTTTTGGGTATTAAAATTTCTGAACAATAAAAAATTAAGGAAATTTTCTTTAAGGTGATTAGTATTTTATCCTGTGAAAAATAAAAATATAGAATTAGAACATTTACAGAATCATTATCTTACATGCAGCAATTTCCTTATAAATAATCGAACTTGTGGCAAATTAAACACTGAAGAAAATATATTCTACTTATTTCATTACTATTGGCAAACATCTTTCAATTTTACTTTTGATAATCTAAAATTTGACAATTTCCTTATCACTAGAACACTAAATATTTTAATTTCTTCCTTATAGTAATTTTATTTTCCACTGTTAGTAGAATTAATACTGGGGTGAGTTTGTATAATATCTCCTATGTTATAGACACTGTTAAGAGTGCTTTGCTTATATATTTTACTTTATTTTCCTAAGGCCCTATGGGTGAGTGCTGTCATAATTCTCATTTTACAGATGAGAAATCTGAGACACAGAGACATTAGGCAATTTCCCTAAGGTAGATTTGAACTTCAGAAAGCTGTCTCTAAATTTGATATCCTTCCCTACTATATTCTATTCCCTTTCTGCACTTCAAGGACAGAGTAGGGTTAAAAAAATCAACTTCAAATCTCTGTCCCATTATGGTACCTAATCCCTGCAAGCCTAAAATCAGTCCTAAAAGGCAGATTTTTAAAAGGGAGAACAGTTCTCAACAGAATCTCTTCTCTGGTCTGAAAACAGGAAGATAACATCTGGAATTGAATTCTGTTGTTTAATTTCTCCTGACCTTATGAAAATGAGTTCTATCTCCAAGACAACTCTAATAACATCCAGACCACCAACAAAATTAGGTCTGACTGGGGAGCCCAGCTTACATTTAATATATAGGCAGAAGTAGGAGTCTAACAACAGTTGCAGCAATAACAACAGATAGGACTTCTATCTCTAACACAAACAACAATTTAGGCTGTTTAAATCACAAAGACATTGATTTTCAGAAAACATAGTTACTAAATGATTTGTATTAATGAACTCCTAACTTCATTGAAGCTTTCCTTCTAAGTTTGGACACTATGAACACACTATGCTACTTCAAAAAGCATTTTTCTGATATTAATTAGCTTGAGAAACACAGTCCCTGTTTGCCATTCTCCAGACCAAGCACTATGGAAAACAAAGTTTCAGAAAAATCAGTGCCATTTAGCTGAAATAACAATTTTTCCATGCAAGTTTTCAAAGAAAATTTAACCTTTAATATTTTCTGGACCTTTTATCTTCAATTTTTACATTTTAGGCATTTTAATTTTTGCCCTCTTCTTTGAACTTTTCATTTTGTTTATTAAGATTACATTTTAAACAGCAGTTCTTGACCTCAGTCATGGAAAATACAAGGGTTTTATTAGCTAATCTGAAAGGAATCCACTTCTGCTGTGTTTTCATTATGCACAGACAGAAAGTGCCTAATGTAACTCCCCAAACTGCAGTTAACAAATGATTTGTGTAAGAATAGCTATCCCACTTTTTTGTTGTCATCTTGACATGAAACAGGAAAAATTTCCACTTTGAAAACTCTGTATTTTCTTTTTTTTACATTATCAACCCTTTACCTCCTTCCTTTTGAGTGTGGAAAGCAATAGGATTGAACTTTTCTCCCAGGGAAAACTGTTTTACAAGAAATAGTGCACTGAGATGTTTCCAGAAAGTTATAGACCTGGAAATTTTACAAATGCCCTTCATGTCCAGCAAAGGCTTAAGCAATCTACTTTAATTACTTCAAGGCAATGATATCATTTGATGTTACAAAATGAAAGAACTAAGCTACATAATGTTTGGAGCTCTGTATCAGAGAAGAGTCATGTGCGATGGAAACCATGTGGTTTCAGTGGATGGCACTCTTTTCTGAGCAACAACCTAGACATTAGCCTGCAATTGTGTAGGTGTGGAACAGGAGCTCTCTGAGACATTATCTTTTATCTCAGCTCTACTCTTGGTAGACTCAAGTCAGTTATTCTTGATTTTTAAACATAAGCTCTTTGATAAGACATTGACCTAGGAATCTTTTGGTTAGTTTTGATTAGTTTATTTATCTTTTAATTCTTTAATTCAGTATGTTTAATTTTAGGAACAACATAAACCAGAAAACTTGAATACTACTTGATCAGCTACAAACTCTCCGTAAGCATAATGGATTATAGTTTCATATAATGTAGTAAGGAACTGATTCTGAGTCCACTTAGAGCTTTGCAATTCTAAAACAATTAAAGATAACAGAGATTATTATCACAATGGAATTATCAGGGCAGCAAAAACACGCTCAAACATTAGAACATTTTCAATTATAATAAAATTCATCTTTCTTCCCTAGTGAAGCAATATTCCTTAGGAAGAGCTGTCTATCTACCTACCTATCAATCAACTGTCTATCTTCCTATCTAATCTATCATCATTTACATTTATCATCTATCCACTAATAAGCATTAATAAAATACTTACTGAAAATAATGGCAAAATCAGACTAAAAATGATTTAAAAAGTTATATGTAGAATTAAAAAATGACCATAACAAACTTATTTCCAAAAAACCTTTAAATATATTATGTTTGTGTGTGAGTATGTGGATTTGGAAATATTTTATCAGTCATTTCCTCATTTTCTTGGGAAAGCAGTATTACATATTCCTAGGAAAGTTTAATATCTAAAATTCACACGTGTAATGTTTCTAAAACTCATTATAAAATACAGAATCCAACTGTGTAACATTTATGTTGGCATTTATCTGTCAACCACTAGGTGGCAAGTCTTTGTATTTAAATTTTTTCATGTTTATAAACACAGGAACTATAAAACAGATCACATTTCTCCATTGGTGGAATAAAATACAGGAATTAAATGGAACTTTCACAAATTGTAAAAAGTCCAAAGTTTTTTGTGAGGACATGTTTTATACTCCAGAAAATTCCTGTGAATAGATTAGAAATCGGTGTTCATTTAAGCTGTGCTGTTTCTCTCTGGGATTTTCAGGACCTGTATTAGAAACTCATATCTCAAAACTAGGTATAACTGTTCTTATGTCCCATATAGTCAAGATTCTCCTGCAACTTCCCCAAAGCTAATCCACTAAAAGAATTATCTTGTAAAGTTGCTAAGGGACATAAGATATACTATCATAAAACATACATTTTCTCATAACAAAACAAGCTGAACAATATTTCATTTAATTTCTTTAGAAATTAAGGGCATCCAAATGTATCAGTAAAATTTCAATTATTTATTACTCTCTGCAGCTAAAGAGAAAAGGGAAAATTGAAATAATTTATGTAACATAAAGGTAATATATGCATCAAACAATTTTCTCCCTCTAACTTGGATTGAGAAGAATAATAGCCACAGTGCTTACAAAAGCCAGACAATTGCAAATATTTTGTCAATCTCTTGAACCAGAAAGTACATTATTATAGTCTTACAAACAAATGGAAACTTGGATTTATTTTTCAGAACTCGGAATTTAAGAGCATTAAAAAGAAGTTTAAAAGTCTTTATTGAGGTGGGAATATGGTAGGTG
>PVIJ01006946.1:0-87119 GCA_004024925.1 Scalopus aquaticus | reverse complement strand
GTCCTCTTGCTTTAGTCCTCAGCTGCCATGGCTATGGTTACATTTCCCCCTCGGTGACTCAGTTTCCCAAAAAGGTGGCTGCAGGTGACAAAGCCCTGTTCCCTCCTGGTGTTGGCCTGTCTCTAGAGCAGCTCTGTGTGGTCCACACAAGCTGTGCATGATGTATTTTCTGCTGCCTGTTCCTTCCTGAAGAACACAGGGATTCTCTTTAAAGGAACCCATTGGTTTATCTTTTTAAAAAAATACTGATAGAATTTTTTTTTCCTTTACCAAGAAAAATGAAGTTATAAAAAGCTCCAGGAGACACTTTTTTAAAAAAATCCATTTCAAAGGGGATATCTGAACAAGTTAACAAGGAAGCCAACCAGAGCCTTCCTTGGGGGTATATGTGAACCGCAGTGGGATTTGGTCCAGTGCCAGTTGCAACCTTAGAGAGTCTTTCTCCTCTCCGCTTCAGTTTCCCCATCTGTACTATCCTAGTTTCTCCTCCACATAATGCCAGAGGCAGTTTCTTTCTAAACGTTTAGTGCCTCTGAAGGATATCTGCATGTTCACAATCACTTGCACGGTCCAGCCTTGGCAGGCAGACCCGTGGGAACTGGGCTCCATCCTTGCTCTTGTCTTTGTCTGCACTGCCCCAAACTCCGGCATCCCAGGAGTCCTTCTACTCACCCAGATAACACCGCTCTCATAGGTCAGCACCCCCACCTACTGGATCTTCTTATTGTCTTTGGCTTTCTTTCTTTACTTTCAAAGTCCATTTTCATGTCACTTCTAGAAATCCTTCCTCATTCTCCCAGGAAAATTTGGGGTGTGTGTGTGTGTGTGTGTGTGTGTGTGTGTGTGTGTGTGTGGCCAGATTATGGATGGAGGGTTTATGTTCCCATTAGAGGGAAAACTGAATGCAAAGGAGAAAAAATTTGGAGTACTTTGAGAAAACACATGTTCCTGGTGTGAAGAGAGAATAGGAGACATGTCTCTAAACTGAGGGTCTAAGGACGTTCATGCTCAGGATTTGGATTTCATTCTAAATAGAATAGGAAGGTTTTGAGAGATTTCATTATAGTCTACTCAGCTACCTTGCCTCCCCTCTAGACTGTGAATTCCTTTGGGGCAACAACATTCCCTCAGTTCCACATCCCTTACTCTGGGATGGTGGATGTTTCATAAATGTTTAGAATTTAGTAGAAAAGGTGCAAGGGAGGGAGGGATATGTTAATGAACCCCAGTCTGCTAGAAGTTGTTTACATTCCTCCTCATTTCTCCCAGCTCATATTTTAATATTCTTCCACCCTATTGGTGCAAGTTTGGCAGGCAGATTTTATGGGAAAAGCAAGTTTTCATTTATTGTAGTTTATGTTTATTATATGTACTATATTCTCATTATTTTATGTGCAAAGAATGTTTCTTATGTGATACTCTTTGGGGAGATAATATGCAAAGAGATCTTCTATTTCATTTTTACGAACACCACTGCAGTTTGCTAAATCATCCCCTTCAAACCATAGTTTAATTTAATCCATTTTATTGCTTTCCAAAGCATTTCTTATGAGTAAGGTTACATTCCTTGGATTTTAAAAAAGAACCGACTCTAAAATATGAAAGTGAACTCAAATAGGCATTTGTCCTCATCAGCCTTTTGGTATCTGTGTGTCTCTCTCTCATATATGTTTATTGGAACTTTTAGAAAAGAAAGATACTCAAAGAGGACATAAAATCATGAATTGTAATGAGAAGTGTATGGATTTGGAGCTAGATGTTTTGGGTTCTAAAATCTGACTTATTACTAATTAACAGTGTGAGATCTTGGCCAAATAGTTTACTATTTTAAAGCCTCAGTTTACCCAATTATGAGATGGAAATAATTGTACTTTCTTTGTATTGTGGTTTTAACACCAATTTTTAATAAGAAAAATACATACATGAAATAATAAATGTATATAAAGTTTTTGGTAAATTTTTAACACATACTAAGTGCTAAAAAAATGATAGTTATTTTAAGAGTGAAAATGCTGCTTCTTTTAAAAAATTGATATTTTTTATTAAGGTGATTTTGATTTACAATGCTGTTTATGACTTAGGGGTATGACTCACACCTCTTCATATGTATGTTACCACATCACACCCAGCAACAAAGCACCCATAATCCTCTGTCACAGTCACTTGGGCCCCCTCCTCTCTCTCCTCATCCCCTCCTACCTTTCCCCTCCTGTAGTCTCAATTCTATAGTCAGATTGCTAGGGTTGCTTTGGTTTGGTTTTACCAGTTCTTTTGTTTTGTTTCTTTATATTCCACATTAATCATATCATTCAGTATTTGTCTTCCTCCTCCTCACTTATTTCACTTAGCATAATCCTCTCCAGTTCCAACCATGCTGTCACAAATGGCTAGATTTCATCTTTTTTATAGCAAAGTAGTATTTTATAGTACATTTATATCACATTGCCTTAACCCATTCACCTGTCATTGGACATTTAGTTTATTTCCATAATTTGGCTATTGTAAATAATGTTTCAATGAATCAGATTTTTTTATTCTTTGGGTAGATACCTGGGAGCAGAATTACTGGATCGTATGGTAGATATATTTTTAATATTTAGAGAAACCTACATACTTTTTCCATAGAACCAGTCTACATTCCCACCAACAGTATTCCTTTTTTCCCACACTCTCACCAACACTTTTTGTTTCTGACGTTTGTGATATGGGTCATTCCCATATCTCATTGTGGTTTCAGTTTGTATTTCTCTCATGATAAGTAATGAGGAATATTTTCTCATTTGTTTCTTGTCATCTGTATGTGTTCTTTGGAGAAGTGTCTGTTTAGCTCTTTTATCATAGACTTATACTTTTTTCTTGTTGAGTTATGTGAGTTCTTTGTAGATCTCGAATATTAGTCCTTCGCTGGGTAAATACCATATAAATACTTTAGCCTATTCATTAGGGTGTCTTTCCATTTTAATGATAGTTTCTTTTGCTCTACAGAAGCATTTACTTTATTTTTTTGCTTTCATTTTCCTTGCTATTAGAGACAAGTCTCTAAAGACATATCTGATGCTAATATCTTAGAGTATTATGCCTATGTTTTTGGCTGTGCATTTTATGCTTTTAGGTTATCATCCAAATCTTTAATCCATTTTGCATTAATTTTTGGGTATGGTGTGAGGTAGTGGTCTAATTTAATTCTTTGTATATGGCTGTCCTGTTTTCACAGCACCATTTTTTAAAGAGATCTTTCTTTCTCCTTGTATGCTCAAAGAACCCTTGTAATAAATTAACTGTCCACATAAGTGCTGTTTTATTTTTGGATTCTTAATTTCATTCCATTGGTCAATGTTTCTGATTTTATTTAGGTGCCATACTATTTTGATTACTATAGCTTTGTAGTATAGTTTGAAGACTGGCAGCATAACTTCTGGTCTTTTTTGTCAAAATCGCTTTGGCTATTTAGGGCTTTCACACGTCATATAAATTCAGCAGTGTTTGCTCTATTTATTAGAATAATGCTGTTGACACTTTGATAGGGACTGTAATGAATCTGTATATTGCTTTGGGTGAGATGACCATTTTAACAATGTTGATTCTTCCAGTCTATGAGCAGGAAAGTCTTTTTAATTTTTGTACCTTCTGTTCCTTTTAACAGTGTCTTGCAGTTTTCCTTGTATAGGTCTTTTGCCTCTTTTGATGCAATTGTACATATTAGTTTTTCTTGATTTCTTTCACTTCTAGTTATTTGTATATAGAAATGCAACAAATATTCGTATATTGATTTTATAGCCTGCTGCTTCACTACTGATTTTTCCATTTCTAATAGTTTTTTTTTTTTTTTAAGTGGAGTCTTTAGGGTTTTGTACATGTAAAATGTCACCTGCATGTGTGATGGTCTACATCTTTCCCACTTTGGATTCCTTTTATAATCTTTCTATTACCTAATTATGCTAGTAAGACTTCTAATACTGTGTTAGATACTAGTGGTGAAAGTGGATGGTGTCAATCAAGTTTCTGAACTCATCCAATAAGGATGCCTCTTACCCTCATCTCTAAAATGGGGGAAAAGGTTAACAGTTTACCTACTAGGTTTGTTTTGTGGATCAAATAAGCCAGTAACCATGAAGTGCTTAAGAAGTGCCTGGCATGTGGAATTTCCTCAGCAAATGTTAGCTTCTCTTATTGCTAATATCAGTTATTATCACGTATGGTTGCTCCTGCTTTCAAATGCAAATAAAAGTGAATTTTCAGACTACCTAAAGGCTAAGTTTTACCCAAGCAAAAAGAACTATATCAGACATTATTGATTGCTCACTTACTGTGATATGCCTGCAAGTCAGAAATATTTTCAATTTCTGATTTACCTGAGCAATTGCCTTTGTTATGGTAACTGATATTCTGGAATTTCCATTAGCATTTAGCTTAGCTGACCCCATTGAAAGGTGCCTAATGACTCAAATGACAGGAATTATCGTAATTAAATAAAATTGTCTAGATCAGTGATGGGCCAAGCCTGAGAATTATTAAAGCCCTTTCATTAATGAAAGGTTCTTCTCATTATGTTGTCTAAGATATCATCAAATGATCAAATCATGTTTGCTAAGCCCACAGGCTTGCCAAGTGACCTGCCCACCTCCCCTGCCACTACCTGGCCACCCCATCCTGCCGCATGATGAACTACAAAAGAGATTTGCTGAGACTTGAGTTAGGCATCCTCAGTACTAGCCATGGGTGCAGTAAACTGCTGTGGACACTGCATTGAACTAGCATAGATTAAAAATTGTTGCTCCTTAGGTAGAATACACTCATGTGCTCCTTACACACATGTGCCTAGAATGCTTTTTTAAAAAATTGCTTTTATGTAAATATAATTGATATAGCATAAATTGCACTTATTTGAAGAGTACAATTGAATGTAATCAAGGTAACGAAACAAGTGTACTTCCAAAAGTTTCCTGTCCCTTTGTCATACCTTCTCATACCTCCCTTTGTCTTACACCTTCTCATACTCCTGTCCTCAGGTAAGAACCAGTCTGCTTTCTGACATTGTAGATTAGCTTTCATTTTCTAGAATTTTGTATCTGAATTCATACTATCTTACTATCTATCTATCTATCTATCTATCTATTTATTAATTTATTTTGGCTTGGTTTCTTTGACTTGGTGTATTGGCTTAATGTTTAAGGGAAATTTGAATCACATTACCCACCTACAAAGTTGTATGCTTGGGCTATTCCTGGTAATATCCACTGAATTTTCCATCTGTGCCACTCATGGAGATCTCATGTATGCATTTCTTTAAATCATTTTGACTCTTTATAGCTGTTTTGTGGCAGAGGAAACTGAATCTGAGGGTAGTTGCCCAAAATTACAGTTAGGAGAGAGTCAGATTTTACACCTCCTCCTCCCCACCTGCCTAGTCCCTGGTGGTGACTTAGACTCTGCTCACAAGACTGACTGTAGGAGGAGTGGCTTCCATCTCTGGCTCTAGCAGTGAGATTTTCCACCTTCATTTCCTCTCTGTAAAATGGGGATATGATGGTCTAAGGTCAACAAATTCTTGAGAGAAAGAAATAAAAGCATGCATATAAGCGATCAGCCTTACATGCAAGAAGTACCCCATGAAGTTAGATCTCCTTCTCACTCCATATGTGTTGTGGTTCCTCAATAAAATGTGTTGAGTAAAGTCAGTAAAAGTTCCTGTTAACATTAAGCAGACAGCCTGTTGGTATCAGTGGATACCTGTATTGAGCAGTTTTCCAAATAGTGAGAACAAGAAGAGAATAGAAGGTCATGTTGAACCGTAGGTTGCTGTTTTGACCTAGTGGATTACTGCCTAGCTTCTGCTAGACCATGGACATGTGATGGATGCGTGATGGGTGGATGAAGGAGTGAGTGTTATATCAGCAGTAGCATTAGTGTCCCTGACTGATAGGGACACTAAAGTCAGGCAGGAGTCTATTTTGTCCACACTTCCAGTGAAGGTAGAACTTGGAAAGTCATTTTCTGTTCATTATCCTGAGACTTAAAACCCAAAGATTATTACACTTTCCATGGCTCCAACTTCTGTATGTACAAATAGAAGCATAAATGGTAACAAGCTCTTGACCTGCTGTCTGTCAGTAAGTAAAGCCTCAGGGTGCTGTGTTGGTTGCATCCTAAATGGTAACTCCTGGGGCCAGCCAGGGGTGTGACTATGGTCCATGCTTTCCTAGTGCCCAACTGGGGGTGGGTTTCTCCACATTGCCCAGGCATTTGGGTTCTCTGTGTGACTCACAACTGCTCGTAGCACTCAGGCCAGTGGGTTGCAGATGGCTTGAGAATATGAATTCAGCACAGAGGAGGGAAGATTTGCTATGCTATGATTTGGTAAGAGGAGAAAATTTTGTACACCAAATTTTTTTTTCCTTAAGATCCAAAGAGAATAAGCATTTTTCCAACATGATACAGCAGCAAATTAGAGGAAGAGCTATCTCTGGCCCTCCCAGAGCAAGATTGTTCTTTCCTTTAACATCATTCATCAAAGCCTTTCCTGTTATCACTGTCTTTGAAGCCTAAGGGAAAAAGCATAAACTAATAAAATATCTAGCACCTATTGAATATGCCAGAGGCTGTGCTAGGCACTTGACATGAAATAAATTATTCAACCCTCACAACAAGCCTATAAACTAAGAGCTACGATTATACCCATTTTGCAGATGATGAAACAGAGGTTAAATATCCAGACCCAGGCTGTATTGCTAGTAACTGCTAGATCCAAGATTTGAGCCAGAGTCTGGCACAGGAGACAACGCTTTATTCTAGTGTTTTTTCTCACCCATACAAATTTCTTTGTGAAAATTAATTCAGTAATTAATTAAAGAAGGAAATTCAGAAATTTTGAGCCTATATTGAAAATATTGGTTGGCGCTTTCAAAAATACATCTGATAAAGGACTTAGAAGGCAGCATGTTTCTGAGTGTCCTGTGGGGCCCCTCGGGCCATGATGGTGGTTTTGTTTGTTTTTTCCCTTTTCTATTCTTTGCCAGCAAATGTTGAAACACTTCTGAGAGCTGGCCAAGTACCCCAGTTTTGGATAAGCCTCCTTGTCTTTTTAATTGAACGCCTGTTTGCCTCCTTATAATGCCTGTGCCCATCCATCCAGTCTCCCCTCCAGATGGTTGGTGGATAGCCCTGATTCTCTTCATCAATGACAGTTTGGTGGCGACTCAGTATCCCTTGGCTGGACATGGTGACCTTCCTGCCCTTTCACTGTCAGAGATGACAGGGGGCCCAGGAAAGCAGGTGGCAACAGCTCGGGAGAATCTATTAGGGTTAGTGATTCCTGCAAAACCATTTGCTCCAGACAAGAGATTGCTTACAAATAGCACTGTCTCAACAAGCCGGGGTCTGTTATCCACTAATTATTTTTGGATTAGGAAGGGCTAACAGGCTTTGGCCTTGAAAGGTCAGAATAATTTGAGTAGATTACTAGGTTGCTACATTCCCTGGGGAAAGAGGATATGTGAGCCCAAGGTCTCAGCACTTGGATGAAAGGAAATCATGTTCTTGTTTTTCTCTGATCTGTGTTGATAAAAAACTCATTTATATTATTTTCCAAATGTCAAATATATGTCTTGTGGTCACACCACTTGGAGGATGATGCTCCTGTGTCATCAGCCTCAAAGTTCTTATGGTAGAAAGAGAGGAGGTAAAAAGATTAATGCTTAGAAGGCTGTGATCATCCAGACAAGTGGCTGTGAGGGCCTCAATGGAGTCAGGGCTGTGCCCCTAGAGTGAGGTGATCGAGTGGAGTCCAGCAGCCTCTATTTGAAATCTGTCGCCTGACTCTCACCCCTCCTGTGAGCTGTGAGACCTGGAAAAGCTGCTTAACGTCTGTGAGACTCCATTTGCTCATTTCTAAATGGAGGGGAAAGAAATAGCTATCCCCATGGCATCATTATCAAGATTAAGTAAGAGCTTTTTAAAAGATGATCTGGTTAGCAAAGTACCTGGTACATAGTAAAGACTCAACAAATATAAGTTCTCATTATTTTTTAGTGAAGTAGTGGTAATGAGTTAATGTTGGGAGTGAGCAAAAAGTCCAGTTTGGGACTATGCCCCAGGAGTCTTTCTCAAGTCACTGGTTAATGGAGCAGTTTTGGGTAATGAGAGAAACAAAATTGAAGAAAAAAAACGAAGACCAGAAAGTAGCAAAGAGAAGTAATGTCGATGTGATATAAAAGCACTGGAGCTTGGACTCTTTCTCAAGAGAAACACACACACACACACACAGTTCTTTGATGATGAAGTCAGATAAATGAGGTGTTAGGATATCCAAATGACAGCACTCAGTGACTTTTCTATGGGTCGTTATGGAATACTCACCAGTTAGCTATAAACTAAATTCTGGTCCTGCTTATTTTAATTAATCTGGGACACATTTTCTCACACTTTTACCTGTTTTCCTGCTTAATCCTATAGATTATACACATTGAGCCATTATCATAGAGTGATAATACATGATGAAAATTTCCGACTCCAAATATAAATGGCCAGTGCAGAGTTGGATGTGAACTCTGAATGAATTATGAGGTGACTTATCAGCAAGGCAATTTGCCTGGAAGTGTCTCATCACCTACTCAGGCACAACAAAGGGCACCCTTCCGAAAATGCTTTGGTGGAAACAGGGCAGTCTCCCTGGTTTGATGTGGGCAGCAGGGAGAGATTATTGCATTTGAAGAGAACCTATCTCTCCTTGCGGTCTCTCTCCACTCTGTCTCTGCCTCCTCGCCTCCTTCCCCCTCCCTGCTCATACAGTAGGAAGCACTGTTTCCCTGGGTGCTGAGTGAACAACTCTAATCAGCCGAGTGGGTCATAGCTTCTCAACTGGGTACAGAGTAGCCTGGATAATGAAGGCATAATAGATCTTTTTCCTCCTATTGATAAACAACCAGATAGACTTTGGGTATAACTCCCGCTCAACCTCTTATTGGGCCAAGCAATATTTGGGCTAAGGAATTTGTTTAGAATTGCTGATAATCACTGTTAGGTAGCTATGTTGTGTGTCACTATATCTATAGCTCCTTTTTGAGTGCCCAGGATGTAGTAGATGCTCAGTAAATAACTGGCTGAGTTGAACTAAATAGTGTGCCATGTCCTTGAATCACATCATTGCATTCAACGTCTGTTGGGATTATGTTTTCTCATCAGTGTTATAAGGAACTACAGTGAATGAATCTACATTATTGCAAGACCTGCTCTTGCTGTATGTCCTTTCATTTAAAGTTATAGTTTCTTAGAACTAATGGACAACTGTAAATGAGGACTTACTGTATGCCCTTGGGAAATTGCTTTGCCCTGCCCCTAAGACATGCTTATCGAGTCCTGCAGTGTCGAAAAGTGCCCATGGAAAGGTTCCTCCACTACAGACTTTTACTAATAATGGTCTTTTGAAATTGTGGACCACTGTGTTCATTCCAAAGCCTTTTTACGACTGTGATGTCACTAGAGCTTTTGCAGGTCAGGGTTTATACAGCCGAAGGGGCGCAGTTAGGCTTAGGCAGGAGGCATCAGATTTCTGTACTCACAGTTCATAGGTAGATGGACTAGAATTTGAACACAAGTTGATCTGACTCCTGTTCTTAGGACTCCATACTACCTCTCCTGATACCTTGATCATGATTTGCTCTTAATGTAACTTCATTGATTTTCCTGCCAATACTCTCCACCACCTCTGTATTGATTGTACAGAGCCAGCTGATGTATCCACACGTAGTAAATGAATTCTCATTGAACCCAAGGAGACTAGTTGCCTTCCAACTTACAGGTCAGCGAAGCCCACTTCTTTCTTCAGAGGGAAACGAAATCAAGTCGACAAGTTTGGTCCTTTTTTTTTTTTTTTTTTTGCAAGTAGTCACTCAGGCACTTAGTTAATGGAGGAGGACTTACTCCTTTCCAAAAATGACTCTGGACTTCTGACCCTCCCAAACTTTATTCAGAAATTAATGACTTTTTTCTCTACTGGAATGTTCCTTGTGAGTATTTCTGGGGTACTCCCCAGAGTGAATTGGAGAAACCAAAGGACAAGATAGCAAACTACTGAGGTCATAGCCCTGAGAGAAGGGTGCCGTCTGAGCAGTGACCACACACCCCATATTTAGAGGTCTCGCTTGTCAGTATCCTGTTTCACAAACTCACTTATGCTTTCTGGTGTCATGGATGGTGTGCTACCTAGAAAGTAATGTCATGGAACTAGATGTTTGAATTTTATATAGTACTTTGTTAAAAAGTTAATGTGAGAAGGTATATAATGATGCATACACCATAAGGAATTTTAACTAGGTAACTAAGATGAAAGCAAGAAAATAGATTATACATAAAATTCATACTCATGTGTCCTGTTGTTTGGTATGAGCTACAGATTTGATTCTTAGCTTCCTAATGCCAAAGGAAAAAAGACAGACACAACTAGTGTTAAGATTCAGTGTCTTAAAAAAACAAGTTGATCTGGGTATCACAGGAGGCCTGTGCTACACTTAAAATATGCACATGTTTTAAAAGTATGAGTACAGTATGCAGTTTTTATACTATCCTAACTTAAAAATTGGAAAATTTGCATCTAAGGGGTCTTTTAGATCACACCATTTTTTGGGGAGGGGGCGGTGACAATAGCCTCCAAAGGCACTCCAGTCCAAAATGGAAATCAAGCCAGCTTGAGCTAAGCTTCTTGGAATTTTCAACACTTCTTCAATTGACAGTCTGTTATTCAATTAAAGAACATATTATTCCTATGTAATTGAAACAAAGTAGTTAATTTCCCAGCAAAACATCTGAAGACTCCTGGCAGGCTTTCACTTGGAACACAGTATGTCTTGACTCCACTAATGAAACTTTGCTAATTATAAAATTCTTGAAGTTGGGTACTAGAAGAAAAATGTTTTGCACACTTTACAAATAATATGCCTCTCTGGGGTGAATGCTGACTTGTGCGTTTCAGGTTTTGGCTTATTTGGATATTCATAAGGGCCTCTCTCTGCTGATTATGTCAGCACAACCTCTTTATTGAATTATGGATTGGGTATTTAATGAAGGCCCGTGCCTTATTATTAGCCGTGTAACATTCCATTGTTTCAGTGGAAAATGGAATGTGTAAAACCTGATTCACACGAAAATATATTGGTCCACTTATAAGCAGTGTTTTATAGTGTGCTATTTTATATCCCTCTAATCCTATCCACCAGATACATGAGCATAAATATGCACACACCCCACTGATGTGGGGTGTTGTGGGGCTGGGCTTCTGTCAAAGTAGGGACCAACTGAATGCTATATGCAGGGTTTTTTGTGTTTTCGTCTCCTCTATTAATCCTGGATTTGAGAGATGGGACTGTTTTTGGAGAAACTGATACACACCCATGCATCATAGGAAACTTCTCTTTTAATGTACTCTCTCAGTGAGGTTTGATATAGTCTAATGATGCTGACTTTGTAGTTGTGCCTTAAATTAACATAGAATATTTAAAATACAATTGCCTGGCTCCTGCCTCCAGAAATTTGGATTCACTTGGTCTAGGTGGCCCCAGGTGAGACTGACATGCTGTCTGTGAATGTTTTGATCTCCGATTGTCTGTCTCTGTGCCATTGCTGTCAGCTTAGTTTCACATGCTTGGTTAAGAGTATTGGATTATTGTATTATCGGGACTGAGTCACTGAGAGAACACTCAGTTGAGTTTGGCAAAAGAAACCTTTTTTTTTTTAATTTTTTTTTAAGATTTTATTTATACATACAGGCTGGGGTACAGGCCAGAGGCTTGGGGCAGCGAGAGGGCTCACCAGAGACAGAGTGGGGAGCAGAACAGGCAGATCGGAAACACACTGCTGAGGGGAGCAGCGGGCGAGGCAGGAGAGGTCTGCTGCACCATGTGGGATTCTCCCTGGCTGGGCGTCGAACTCGCGTCGACCGACGCTGCCGAAAGCTCCACAGCGCAGCGCTCAACCGCTGCGCCACCGGGGAGGCCCCAGAAGAAACCATTTTTGAGTGGGTGGCCATGAAGAAGGATGGGTGGACTTTTAGTGAACAATATTTGTGTGTGTGTGTGTGTGTGTGTGTGTGTGTGTGATGTTAACATCACAAGTCCTTAGGCATCCATGAGCACAGCTCAAGTGCATTGCCAGATAGATGTGTGGTCTGGTGGGGCTGCAGCATAAGCCACATATTTATTGGAAGGGACTTCACAAAGAGTGAAGAACTTCTGATGGTAGTGAGAAGACATGGAAATGCCATCACCATGCAGGCAAGTAGGCAACTAGCCTAACCTAGCTTATTTTGGATAACTTCATATTCTTTTCAATGGAACCTATAATCCCAAGGGTTTGCCAAGCTAAGGATTTGGGACTTTGTCCAATTGGAAGCCATAAATGGGTTTACAAGCATATGGCAGGCATGGGTGGGCATGGCATGATTGGATAAACATTTCTAGGTGAAGCTATAGCCGATGAGAGAAGAATGAGAGAAGGGCAAGAATGGATGCCATATAACCTCTAACCCATTTTCTCTCTCATTAGTGGGATCCTTTTCCTCCAAGATATGTATGGGCTTCTACCTGAGTTAGTCTTTCTTTGTCCTGGCCTCAAACTCCTGTCCACAAACGGCTTCACTCTGGTTCTCCTGTCCTGGATTGAGGAGTCAGTGCTCCCTAGTACCAGGTTTCTCCTGGTTATCTAAGGGGGTGCCAAGGTGTGCAGGAACAGTTTTCCAGTATTTTCCTTACCTCTGCTTAACACTTTGTGGTCCGCTCACGTGTTAGTACATGTTTTTGTCACCAGTATCAGGTGGCCGCTCACGTATTAATACGTGTTCATCTAGTCTCCGGTTTTTCACACCACGGTGGATTTATTTGGAAGTATTAGGAGCTATTTCTTTGATCGTACTCAGTCTAGAAGCTTTACACATTGTTTTGGTGGAAGTGTAAGGTGTTTCATGAGAGATATTACAGTTTTTTTTAATATCCAGTAGTTCAGGAGTTGTGTGTGTTTTATTGAATGCTTATACCATGCATGTGGTGGCACAGAAAATGGCCGGCCCCAAGGGCTGGTAAATTTAAAGGGCACTGGCACACAAAGTGTTAAGTAATGAAATCTTAACTCCTTTTGGAATACTTGTCTTGATCTCTTAAATAAATGTAAGAAAAAAGTAGAGGCAGCAGGGAAAATTGATCCATTCATGGATAGACTCCCTCTTCCTCTCCCTCCCATCAATCTATCTCATAATATCCTTTCAGGCCTTAAGTCCTCTGATGGCTTCCGAACCCTCCCCCTTCTCCTCTTCTCACCCTCACCCCCATCCCCATTCTCCCAGTCCTTTGTTGACTTCTTCTGTGTTCCTAACACTTGCACGGCTGTAATCTCCCCGGGAGATACTGAGTCCTCTGAGGAAAGGGATTATTTACTCATTTTTCTAATTCTTTTCCTGCACAGCAGAGCACTTGGTGAACGGGGGGCTTATTGCTCCAGACAAGCTGTTTTATAGCTTACACATTATCAGGGGCTACTGCAGTTTGGAGGTACAGTCTTGGGATTCCTGCACTCAGTTGCTTAGCAGGCGTCTCCATCAGAAAGTGCCACAGACAAGGTAAATCCACTCTGCCACTACCTCTTGGTCACTTCCTCCCTTCTCTATTTTTATATCCCAGGCAGCGGGGACTTTGTGCATATGTGTCTTCTCAGCCATAGTCCTGGGATGCTCAGTTCTTCTCTCTTACCACAACCAGTGTTGGTTCTCTGATTCCATGTCCTACATTTTTCTCCAAATGCTTGTACCTCTCCTTCTCTGCCAGGTTTGGCCCAGTTTACCTGTCTGTAAGTCTCACAGACCCAGGCTTTTAACTGCCTTACTGTGTGCTCTCTGCGTCTCGGATGACCTTTCTGAAACTCAGACCACCTCGGCCTGTTTTGCTTAGAGCCCTCTGCAGCGCTCCCTTACCTTGGGGCTCCCTCTCCAGAGTCATCTGTTTGAAATCTAACATTTTGCTTCTTGTCATCCAATATAAGATACCCCTAGTGCTGATCTGCAGAACTTTCTGTGATGCTGGGAACATTCTCCGTCTGTGCTGTCTGAATGGAAACCACCAAGCATTTGTGCATGTTGTGCACCTGAAATGCGTTCGGTGTGACTGAGGACCAAATTTAAAATTGTATTTAATTTTAATTAATTTCTGTTTAAATAGCCATATGGTCTAGTGCCTGCCGTGAATATGCTAAGCTATCCTGAGTATGCTCTACCCAGAATACACTGAATATACTAAGTTCTGCATTGAATATGCTATACTGTCCTCGATTTGTGTGACTTCTCTTTTCCTTCTCACCCTGCATTCTTTTCCAAGACAACTCCTACTTGCCCTGTAAGAAGTAGCTCAACTGCTGTTCCTTTTGCCTCCGCAAACACCTCCCCTGACTCCCAGATGACATCTGGTGCTGCTTCGGCCCTGTACTCACCTCTATTGTGAAACTCGCTGTCCTTTTACATTAGAATATATCTTGTCTCTTTTTTACTTCCATCTCCTTGCTTAGAAAGTGACCCTCTAGAGTAGGGCTTGAACTCTTCTCCCCGTACCCCAAAAAGACAGTACCTGCTGACCCACACACCACTGGGCGCCTTGTGATAAGTGTGAAGTGAGCAGATGCCTCTATATTCTATACTTTCTGTACTCTGCAGCTTCAGTCAAGTCCCCCTGGCTGAACCTTAGCTTTTTTCCCCAGACATGGGGCATGCATTTCCTTCATTGTTCAAGAAGCTATGAGGTTTATGGTAATACACATCGAGTACCTGGAAATTGGTAGCTGCTCCGTCAGTGATAGCTGCCGTTATTTAATGTTGCATAAATATTTGAACCTTTACCTCTACAATTCTTCAAACACCTGAGAGCCAGCAAATATGGCAAGTCCTTGATTAGCCGTGTAACATTTACGTTTTATATTAGCTCTAATAAAGCAGTTGTTGCTATTTCCATTTGCAGTTGAAATTCAACTCCATAGCCTGAAAGTGGCTTTTCTGGCATTCAACCCCAAGTTTGCCTGGACTCAAGCCCATGCTAGACTCCTCCTCCACATACCTGTGCTCAATTCTAGGTAGCAGTGCACATATTCAATTAACAAAGCAAATCACGAGGGGAAATGATTTTAACACAGCCTGCAGGATTCCCCCGAACTGGTTGATTTGGGAGACAGCAGATTGCGTTCCTGGTACAGTATTTCCATTCCCCATTTGCAGTTTTTAGGTAAAGAGATAAGGAAACATTTAATCCATTCTCTCAATTAGGTTGTGTAATAGATTGTCATGGGCATTTTCAAGATAAGTGTTCAATGAGAGTGTTGTGAAGTGCATCGATCAGCACTGTCTCAGAAGTCTCATTGATTACCAGGTCTTTGTAGAGCAGAAGGGCCGCTAGGATCTTATCTTTGGAAGACTCAAACTTCACTTTGTGAAGGCAGTCACAGAACATTACATGAGGCCACATTTCCTCATTGGTACTGTGAGACTTGCTTTTGGAGAGACAACACTGGACCCTTTTTTTGGACACCGCTGTGTTCCTTTCTCTACAGCTCCTTTTTCTCTGGCCCTTCTGTTGTGTCTACTACATGCAGGGCACCAAATTTCCTGCTCTGGAAAGACAGCTAACTGAGATAGGGCCGGACATTTGACATTTGAATAGCGGACAAAGATAAAATGGCCACACACATGATCTTAGCCAGCCCTTATGGTGAGTAGGCATTTGTATACCTGAAAGCCTAACTACAGTCATTCACTTAATCCTCACCACAACCCTATGCTTGGTTAAAGTCGAGGAAACAGACACGGAGAGATTACAGAATTTGCAAGCTCACATGGCTAGTACATGCCAGACCAGGATTTGAGCACAGGTAGTCCCATTTCAGAGTCTTTGCTCATAAGCACACACTGTCCTGCCTTCCCATGATCATGCAGGTGATTAGAATGTGAGGTCACCTGGGATTAGTGGAATGGGTGGTTTCTAACTAGTCGACATCACCAGATTATCCCAGAAGCTTTCTTTTTTAAATTGTTTGGGTAGAATAACTGGGGTATAGGCCAGAGGTGCGTGGGGTAAGTGGATTCACCAGAGACAGAGAGGGGAGCACAACAAGTGGATCTACTGAAATACACTGCTGAGGGGAGCAGCAAGTGAGACAGGAGAGTTCTGCTGCATTATATGAGGGTTAGCTCCCTGATCTGGGATCAAAACTCAGTCCCCTGAGACTTAACCCCTAGGCTACCAGAGAGGCCCCTCCCAGAAGCTCTTTAACAAAACCATTGCAATCCATCAGCCTAAGCTTGCTGAGTCTGAACGTCCAAGAGAGGGCCCAGATTGATATCCTCTTTAAAAATCTCTCTGATGTATATAGACTGTCAGGTTTGGCCATCACTAATATAGATAAAGAATACATCAAATACTGTGACCGTACAGATGAAGAAATAAAAGGTTAAGTCTTCTGCTGAAGAGAGACGATCTAAAGAGAATTTGCCACTTAAACTTGATATTAAATGATGGACAGATAGCTTGGTTTCTTCCATGGAAATAAATCTGGATCATACCTGGAGGAAGGGATGGAGGGAAGGAAAAAATGCATGCATGCATGGGCTAACACTCTTGCTTTTTTTTTTTTTTTTTTAAAGATTTGTTTATCTATGCATGCAAGAGCTGGAGTGTAGGCCAGAGGAGTAGGGGGTGAGAGGATTCACCAGAGACAGAGTGGGAAGCAGAACAGGCAGATCTACTGAAACGCACTACTGAGGGGAGCAGTGGGCAAGACATGAGAGGTCTGCTGCGCCATGTAGGAAGCTCCCTGTCTGGGTATCGAGCTCGTGCTGTGGTGGCTGTGGATAGCTTCATGGTGCTGAGACTTAACTCATTGCGCCATCAGGGAGGCCCCCACTCTTGCATTTTTGTGTAAATGTATGTCGGGCAGTATTTTGTCATTATTACCCAGGACTGAAATGAGTAGAAAGGCCCTGCCCTATGTGGCATGACTTCAGGACCTGCACAAATCTTTGCCTCACTGTCCATAAACCTTGAGGTTTCTCAGAGTTCTGCCATTTGCTTTAAGCCTTTGCTCACAGATGAAAAACAAAAAGTCCTGGATTGCTGACACATTAAAACATTAGACATGAACATTAGCAGTGCAGCTACTTTAATCTATAGGGCCTATGCCCTTAGGGATCCATCAGAATTGCAGTGCAGGGAAGTATGATGTGAAAATTGTTTTTAGCCAAAATAAGGTCTCATATAAAATGGAGTTATAAGGCCTTTGCTTGGGGCAGGAAGTAAGGCCTCGAGGCAGGAGGACAAAGCTCTGGCCCACTGTCTCCTTCATAGTGCTCTGTGATCTAAGGGGGGGAGCAAATTATCATTCCCAAACTGAGTCTGCAAACAAAGTTGTTCCTGGAGTCTCTAGAAGAGCAAAGTGAAGATGTGCAGTTTGGTGGGAGGATTAGCACATCAGCCAAGGTGTGAACAGTTTGTGTTGAAGAAGGAACTCTCGCAGAGTCCTTGTTTTCTCTTTATTTTTCTTCACTTTTTTTCCTCTCCTAAAGTAGGACACAACTTTGAAAAGAAAGACTAATTCTAAAACACCAGAACTGGTTTGTGAAAATTAGCATGCTGCTGTAATCCTCTGGTTGACAGATTAATATCCTAAGGGTCAGTGTTCACCATCTGTCTCAATGCTTTTCTTGTTTAAATAGTACTTTTCCGTACTACGTGTAAACACAAGCCATTGTAAATTACTGTAAACTTATATGAAACCAAAACTTCATACTGTCTGCCCACACTGAACACACACACGCGCGCGCGCGCACACACACACACACACACACACACACACACACAGCAGAGAAAGAGCCATTTCAATTTAATAGCTAATCATTGTCTCAAGTGCTCAAAAATATTTCAAGTATAGTTGTTTTTTTTTTGTTTTTTTTTTTAGAGGATCTCACCATTTCCCTCTCCCCCACACCCAATCCCTGCTTTTAAAGCAGATAGGATTGAGGATTCAGGGTGATTTATTTTGATGATTTCAGTAATAAAACTCAAGGGGAAAATTGGTTCATAGTGAATACAGCCACTTTTCATTAAATGCAGCTAAAGGCCCAAGAATGAATGTGAAATGGATACTAGATCTGCTGTTTGAATCAGAGACAAATACACAATTTGCATCTGACATAAAATCTCATAGGGTCATGTTAAAAAATCTGCAGGCCAGGAATGGAAATTAAATTGACTTCTCACCTATTGTTGTCTCTCCCTGAGCTCTGCTTCTGTGGCAGTCATTAATGGCTGCAGGTACAAAGGAAGGGATGTAGCCCTTTGGGGTTTCTGCAGTCACAGAAATGTTTAGCAGATTGCAGCTTTAGGCCTTGATCCACCATTCACCTTGCTGCGCTGAAATCTCCTTTAAGTAAAAGTAGTGGCAGCCTCTTTGAGCCTCACAGCCTGTAAGAGCAGCCCCACATCATTAAACGAGGTGTCTGGGCCTCACTTATAATCCTCCCTATACCTCAGCTGACCCTGCTTCATGGAGTCAGAATATGGAATTTCAGGATTTCTAAATGAAGTTGAAGTCTGATGACATGCTCCTTCCCAAATTAAAAAAAAAAAAAAAAGTTCATTTTTCCTTCATTAAAAGTAAACGAAGTGAATTAATTGCTTTTAGTTAAAGAAAACCTTTAAAATGTTCTGTTTTGTGCTTTACTGTCAACTCTCCTGTAAGCTATAGGAGGTGGAGGAGGGGAGCTGGGAGCTGCTCTTTCTTTCTCACCTAGTTGCTGCTATACACTATGGTAGGTGAATTATATGTGTGTATATTCCCTTTCTTTCCTTTTTAAAAAATTGTATAGTGTAGTAAAGATACAGAAAATAAGGTGACTAAAACATAAATGGACAGCCAAATAAATAATTGTAAAATGAACATCCACTCACACCCAAGTCAATACATTGTAATATAACTAGCACCCCAAAATTTCCCCACATCCCTTCCCAGTCAGTCACTTCCTACTAACAGAAAGTCTCCTGTCTTTTATGATCTTTCCTTCCTTGCTTTCTTCATAGTTTTAGTTACAAATAAATCAATCCATAATTATTCTCATCTTGCCAGTTGTTGAATTTCTTACAGAGCACGTACTCAAGTTGTCCTTTTGCACAACTTCTGTGTGAGTCATTCACAGGGTTGTAGTTCATTAACTTTTATTGATAAATTTCATCAGGAATGTGCCACAATTACAAAATATCGTTGGAAAGCATCTAGGGTTGGGCCTCTTAGAATGGTGCTAGTTCTTTTTCTTAACATATACCTTGGTACACAAACTTGTATATTGTGCCATGGGATTGCTGGATTGGAGGTTTGTTATGTGTTTCTCTTCAAATGAGTATGTATAGTTTCAACTTTATTATGTTACCATTTTTTTTACAAGGGGATTGTTTCCAATTATTTTCCTGTCAACTGTGTTGGTTCAGCATCAGCTTTTGGTACTTTGAGACTTTTACACTTCTTGCACTCTGATCAATGATCACTGATCAGTGTTCACTTCCTTTCAATGAATTCTTCCTACTACTTTTCTAAGGCAAATAGAGCCCTGGTTTACAAAGGAGGAAGTGATAATCTCAATTTTTGATAAAATGCCATCAAATGTGAAGGAAACATAAAAAGGACTGAGTCCATAACAGAAGAGTCAAGAATGTCGAATTCATAAAGTCCTAATTTATACCTGTATTGTGATTTTAGGGAGAATATAATCTTTGGAACCCAAATATCTGATATATCTTCTATTTTATTGCTTTGGTGGTGAAGAATTTTTGGAAAATGTGCTTGGATTGGTGTGTACTTTGATCTGCATAGAAAATAAAAAGTAAGGAAACAAAACTAAAATGAAATCATAATGATAATAGTCCCTCTGCCTGTCTTCTTCACAACACTGAGTCTGGACCACATAATGACCTGGGCAGTTTTTATTAATTATCACCAGTGCACATTTCCATGACTGTGTGCAGGAGAGTCTTGACTGTGGTGAGAGAAGCAATGATTGTGTTTCTTGTTTGTTTGCTGAATCTCAGGAGTTTTTCTTATTGCTTCAGGGCACGGATGTCTGTGCCCAGTCCTAAGTGGATGCTGTGACTCACATTAGAATAATAAACCCCTTGCCCCTGTCATTTGTTACCTGGGCATATTTGCCCCTAGGAGATCTCTCATCTTCTCCAGGTGAGCACTCTCAAATATCTTTACCTATAACCAGAAGGATCTGCACTTTACTAGATTCCCTGGTCCTTAACCCACCCTCTTATTCATGGAGTAGAACAAATGGTCAGAATAATATAGATTTTACAGATCAGGATCAAAGAAAGAGGTATATTTTAAGATAATAATCAGATTATGTTGGAGAGGGGTTTAATATAGAAGGAAACTCTATAACTGGGTTAATGCTGACTCTAAAATGTCAGCCTCCAAGGGGAGCCAAGAATACTCCTACCTTAACATACATCTTCTTCCTTGACCCTCATGGCAATCCCATGAGTTAAATAAGACCCTAACCACATCAGTGATGGGAAGACTTTGCTTTAGGAAGGTTAAGTGCCCAAAGTCACATAGCTAGACTGTGACAAAGTTTATATTTGAATCAAGGTGCCTCTGTGTTGCTCTTAACTGTTGTTATTAAATGTTTCTGTTCAGGGAGAAAGGCCAAACAGGAAAACCCTATCTATTCAGGATATGAGCAGAAGTCTTTTCTCCCTGTCAGTGAGGCCTTACTGGGCTGTCATCCTGATGGGTCTTGAGCTGAGTGTCCAGTATTCAGTACTCTTTGTATTGTCCAGTAGTGCTGAAAAGAATTATGTTAGCAAAGAACAAGCAACAGCATCATCTGGAAATTGTACTGGAAGATTATGATCTTTCTCCAGGTTGGGCCTTTGTTATACTATTTAGGGACCTTATTATTTCAAAGCAGTGATGCTCTCTAAATGGTTAACGTTTTCCCAGTGTTCACTAAAGAGCTACATGCAAAGGCTAAAGTTGTAATTTGGATGTAATTTTTTGTGGTAATGTAAATATAACTCTATTTGAAGTGGGTTGAATTAGAAAAACTCATGAATAAATGCTTTGACATAATCAGAATTATATAGCAAGGAATTGACCTACTTTGCAGGAAGACTCCCCCAGAGTTCCTTAGCTAAATAGTACATTAACCCAAAGGAGAACTCTTCCTGCTAATAGCACTTATCAAAGAAGATTGGAATCAGTAGTTGGTCAGGTAATGCAAAAAATTTGTTTAAAATCTGGAATCATAAAAAAAAAAAAAAATAGAAATCCAAGCCATCCTTTCAACTTTATTTCAACTGAAAATATATCACAAAGGCACATCAACTTGTGGATCTTTGATGTCGGTGTAGGGCCTTCTCTTGGCGTACAGTTTTGCTAATTGGAATGCTGTGTATCAGATAGACATATCTCTGTGATTTCCAGTTTTGTTTAGTTTTTTTCTAAGCAGCATGAGAATTTTAAAATATTTGCAAAGTATCTGGTATGCAGACTCCTTCCAGGTCCCTGTGCTTTTTCACTAATTTTTTGTTGCAGCAGTTTTCAACAGTTTGCCCATTGTGATTATTTCTAAATAGTGATCTTCATTTTCATAGACATGACAACCCCTTTCTCTTTATACTCTCACTTCATCTATATAATCAATATTTAATAATTGTGTACTTATAATGACCAGTATGATGCTCATAAATGAGTTTGAAATCAGAGGTTTGGGGTTCTTGGCAACCATCTCTCTGAACAGAATCAAGCAGCAACCCAGCTGGAGTGTTTAGAATGAAGCCCATATCCGACTGTGAGAAGGGTTGGTGCAGAACACTGATAAGCTTGGCAGATCTCTCCATGTACCTCTCCTGCAGAGTTGTTCTAAGGATTTGAGGCGATGGTAAGCAGATAAATAAATAGCATAGGAAAGTGATGAGTACACAGTAGGACCTCAGGAAATTAAACCTTAGATTTTTCTTCTTTTCTCACGCCCTTCAATTCAATCAATACATTTTTATTTGATTGTATCATTGATTTAAAGCTTTAGATTTCCTGCTAGATTATGAGCCTGGTGGGGATAAAGGTCACGTCCCTGCTTTCTCATTCCCTCTTCCATATTGCTCAGCCCCTAGTAGGTCTTCTGAAAATGTATTTTAATTCAGGCAGTCAGACAAGGAAAGGGATGGTTCATAAGGGAGGCATGAGAATCCTGGCTAAGAGGCCTGTGTTTGGGGTTGACTGTTCAGAGCAGATGTTAGGGGGTGGTGTGTGGAAGGTGAGGGGTAAGGGTGGAAACACTGACACAGGTGCTGAACCTAAATGGCCAGTACAGAGTCCTGATGGGGACTGTGGGGGACCAGTTTCCTCCAGCACCCACCCTGGGAATCTTCCTTCTTTTCTGGCCAGCGTCCTGCGGCCAAAATCAGCATCTCAGACATCTTATGCAGAGGTTTGCTGCCTGACAAGAACAGGTTTGTGAAAGGAACCAAACATGATTCAGTCCTGGGAACTTCTTAAGGACAGTGATTCATCTCGTACTGAATTTTAATTTAAAATCTGTGAAAACACAAATCAGATTTAATTAGGGAGTTCTGTGAAGCCCCAGACTTCTAGATCAAACCATCAAGAATCTCACAGTCCCCTGCATGGACTGAGATTATGGCCATTCTTCCTTCCTAGTGAGAAGGCACACTCTCCAATGGCTCGCAACTCCGTTAATAAGAATGAAATGTTCTTTAGCTTAACCATTTCTAAACAGAAAAATATTTGGGCCTCATGCCAAGTAACAAAAGAAAAGACATGAAATGGTCTTTATGAAATGTCGAGAGGAAAACTGTTTTTGCTTTAGCTGCTTTAATTTGAGGATGCTCTCCAGTGTGAACCTCAGAATATATGTTTCCTCTCTTGCCTGCCTCTCTCTTTGGTAATTAGACTCTCTATCTCGTGCTGTTTTTGGCTTTAATAACCCCAGGTTTGGTATTCCCACTGTTTTGAGGGTAAGTGGCCCCTGCCACTGACTAGGCCCCTTATCTCTGTACCTGTGGCAGATGGTTCTGCTTTTTCTAATCCATAAGGTTCATTTGGAAGGACTGATCCTCAGGACCCATCACCGTGATAGCAGGCAGACCATACAACAGGCAGACCTGAGTATTTTCCTAGGACTTTGTCACCTGCATGGTTGGCACCATGTAGAAAGCGCATGTACTGGTTTTCATTAGAATCAGCTTCACACATTGGCCCAGCCTCGCTCCCTAGGCAGCTTGTCCTTCCTGAGCCTCCACATCCTCGTCAGCAGAATGGTAACATAATGTCATCCCCCCTGTGGAATTGTTTTGAAGATTAAATGAGTTGAAGTGGATAAATCAACTCTGTTATCAATTAAGCAATAGCTCATCGTCCCTTTACCCCCCAAGATTTATGTTAAACTTATTTACCTTCCAAATTATGTTCAACATAATTTTCCCCTTACTCACAAATAGGAACTTTGCAGATATATATATATTAAGGTCTCACATGGACCTTAATCCAGCATAATTTATATCCTTACAAAAAGGGAAGCTAGTGTCTTGGACACTTATGGCGAATGCCACGTGAAGATGAAGGCAGAGATTGCAGAGTTGCGCCTGTGAGCCAAGGAGCCAAAGACTATCAGCACGTTCCCAGAAGCTAGGGGAGAAGCATGGGGCGGTGCCCCCCCCACAGCCTTTAGAGGGGGTCAGTTGTGCTGACACCTTGATTATGGACTTCCACAAGACAATAGATTTTTGGTTTTTATGCTACTCAGTTGATGGGACTTTGCTACAGCAGCCCTGGGAAACCAGTACACCCCTGCTACTCAATTTTAGTCCTTTGCCTTTCTTCCCCTCGGACTTCCTCTCCTGTGGCCTCCTTTAAATATATTCAGATATTCAGAGAAGTATAGGACCCCTGTGGGGATGGATGCCCCGTGCACAGCACAGCCCATTTCTGGTGTGGCAGAAAGCACATAGAAGAGTTGTCTTCTCTTTCTATGATATGTAGTGTGTGTTTTTTAATCCTCCCGTTAGTGCCTGCAGTAATCTCCTGCACACATCCTCCGCAGGTGGAAAAGTTGACGACAATCAGAACTGCCTCATGAGGCCAACCTGAAAGGAAACAGCAGATATAAGCATGCTGCCATTCTTGTCATTTTGAAACAACACTTTTTAAGGCATCTCTGAGAGCTTAGAGAGTAAAGCAGTCTTCTTTTCTTCTCAGCCTCCTGTCTCTCCTCTAGCAGGAAAAGATATTCACAGGTGTGTGGAGACAGCAGGAGGGAACAGGGAGTACAGCTTCCCTGAAAACATCCTGAGTGATTTGCATCGTATTAAATGAGCACAAACAACCTCACTTAGTCATTCATATTAATTGAGCAATTTTAAAATGTAAAGTGGAGTTCCTTCTGGGTGCCCGATCAAGGCCGTGTCCCCGGCTTCATTGGCATGTCCATGAAACTGGCCCTGTTTGGTCCAGCTTTGATTTCCATCTTGGAAAAGCCTCTGCCTAGCTATACAATAGCATCGGTATTGCCTTGTTCAGCACCTCAGTTGTAAAGAAATCCAGACTCTGGGAACCAATAGTGTGGCATCTGGGGACTGTGAGGAGCTTTTTCCAGCCACAACACAAAGCATTGTCTTTCTCCGCTTTTCCACTGAGCCGTATTGAACCCTTTACCTTGGTCTCAGGATGGAGGATCTCGGCTCCTTCAAGTGTTCCAGGCAGCCCTGTGGGATCCAGGGCCCTGCAGAGTAAGCCTCCTGCAGGCTGCAGAATTCCAGCAGAGAGGAGTTTTTGAAAGATCAAAAGCTTCACACCTGTGGGTGATTTCCATGCAGAGACAGAGAACAAGAGTAGCCAACCCATGACCTCTCCAAAATGCACATCTATACAAACCCTTTGAGGAAGTTCGCGATCCCTTTTGTTTTCATAGACAGAGCAGAAATACCAAGTCGAGGTGTGTGCAGGTTTGGGAAAGCACAGAGACGTGGAGGCCCTAGCAGAGGGCACTGGAGCTGGACTCAGACGTGCATCCCTGTACCTGCCAAGTGAGGAGGTAGAGAAACGTCACAGCCCCTGCTCCTGCCAGAACCGCTCTCCCTTTATTTGTAAAATAGGTTAATAATAAGTACCTGACAGGGTGTTGCCAGGGTTTTGTGCAGTAGTGTGTGTCAATATGCTTTACACTTGTGTGGTTACCTGTCAGCCTGTTTTCCTGCCATCTATCATCGCTCGCATTTATTGAATGATTACTGTGTGTCAAGCCCATTGCTAAGGATGTTGTATTCATTAATCACATGCCTAAAGGAGCTGTATGTGGTTAGCGGTTAAAGATCACATTACTTGAGTCTGAATATATTCCAGCTGCTTTATAACCTTGGTCAAGTCCTTTCTCTGTGGGCCTCAGTTTCCTCATCTGGAAAATAGGGAAGACCACAGTACAGGGTCTGTGCCATAGGATCTTTATGAGAAACAAATGCAATGTTTGCAAAATATTTGCACCAACCTGGTACATATAAAAGCTCAATAAAAAACAGTACTAAGAAGAAGAACTTGTTATAAGTGCCTTTCTTTGTATCTTGCTAAGGAATAAATTCCTTTGCAGTTGTTAAAGGGATCACATACCTATAAGTTGGTTGGATGACTCAGTCTGTGACTAGATTTTAGTTATATGAGGAAAGATGTGTTTTGCAAATGAGTTGATTTCTGTAGTTTAATGGGTGTGTGCCTACTTCCATTTGTCTTTATGTCTTAAGAAACATCGGTGTGAACTAAAGAGAAAAGAGCATTTGGTAGTGTCTGGGAATTGAACTGATGGCTTGAGGGCAAGAGATCAAGGGGAGAAATCACATTTTGGGAAGAATTAAATGCATCACTGAAGAGAGAACTGGAAGGCAAGACTCCCCCAGATTTGAACTGGAGGGCAGAAGATGGGAACAGGAAGGAGACAGGTACAGAGGAGACCTGGCAGATGAGGAAAGAGGGGTTGTTGTTCCCTACAGAGAAAATGTACAGATCTACGGACATGTAATGTAGATTCTGGGGCCTGGGTCTCATTGGACATCATTGGCTGAAGCAAAGAGCATATTTATTGGGGGAAATGGGAGTAAGAAAGAGGAAATTAGTTTGTTTTGCCATTGTAAAGACTTTGATATTCAGGAGGGCACGATTCACCTCCAGGTCCCCAGTGTTTAACAAGTAGGTGTAAGATAAATATTAAATGAAATATTGAATAAATGGATGAGACATCTCTGTTTCATTTTGTTTGGTGAGAAGTGGAATCATTGAAGACTTAAGAATAATGGAATGTCATAAGACTGTACTATCTGGAGAAAAATCGTATAGTTCTCTATCAAATGGACTGGGGAGAGAGTGATAGTGGGGAAGAGGAAGGAAGGAATTAGGGAGGAAGGAGGGGAGGAGGGACAGGAAAAAAGGAAAAAAGAAGAGAGGGAGAGAAGAAAAAGAAAGGAGGTAGGGAAGAAAAGAAAGGGGAATGTGAGATCACATGAATAGGAAACAGCTTTCATCTGGGTCCTTCCATTTCTGGCAAAGTCTAAATTTCATCTCCTGACACCAGCTGCAAAAATGATAAAAAAACTAGCACAGAGCCTGACAAGGAGGAACAGTAGTAAAACAGAACTCCTGGGGAATGGAGACTTACTGAAATTGGAGGTAGGAGGGGACTTTATGGAGTTGGTGCTGCTGGGTACTCTACCCCCTGGCTCATCTCCTCTCTGTCTTTAAATCAAGGGCCTGATGTGGAGGGAGCTGTCCCCAACACACATCAGCCAAGGCTGCTGGTGCTCCAGGGAGGCAGGCCTCCCACACAGAGATCAGCAAACACAGGGTGGAATGACCCCAGCCCCAGAATGCTGGACCACACACAGGACAGGCAGGAGGATCTGAAATAGAATGACGGATAGTTTTTAAAGGGTGGTCCTAACAACCACATGTCCCTGTGTCCTCAGAGGTGGTTCTCTCTGCTCAACATGCATTGGCTCCTCACCACTCCACTCTCTCTCCAAGGTCGTTGTATCATACACCAGTTTTAAAGATTAGGAAACAGAGGCACAGAAACTAAGTCATGGAGAGCAGCAGAGCTAGTTTTGAACTCGGGAAGTCCTCCTCCAGGCTAAAACACACTGGGATGCTGAAGTGATGAAAACCATCATTGTTGATGTTACGGTGAATGTGTGCAGAGTAAATGGAGGCAGAGAAAAGATCAACTTGAAGATCCCAATCAGCAGGCACCAGAAAAGGAAAAATAAGTAGAAACATGAAGGGGAAAGTATAAAGAGATTAGAACCAAATATGTCCATTTTCCCCTAGTAAAAGCCCAAAAAGAAAGAAAAAAAATCATGTAAATAATTGTTGAAAATACAGATGAAAGGTCTAATATGGCAAGTACTCAGAAGAAACCAATTAGGCCAGGTAAGGAAAAACACACACCTACTATAGGGAAATGAAAAGAAAGAACAGATCAGAATAGGGGGAAATTGTATACAGGTAAACCAATAGGCCATGGATATGGCAAGGTGACATGAGACCCCAGTATAAGTGTGGGGACAGTGAGGAAACTCTAGAAATACTATTTCAAATTCTTGACATCTGTGTGAAGGACATAGTAAGGAAGAGGGAACTGAGTTTCTGCCCTTAGTGAAAACTGCCATCCCATTCATTTATCTGAGAAGTGTTGCTTCCGTTGTGCTGTGCCCCCTCTTAGACACTGAAGGCTCAATGGTGAAAATGACTCACCACTGTTACACCAGCCCTGCAAGTGACTGCACAGCTTTCTGAGTGTGGTGGCTAATGTTCTCAAGCAGCCGTTAGATTATGGAGACAACACGTTGACTTGGTGAGGTTTCACAGGGGAGGTGAACTGGCCCTTGAAAGGGAAGAGCCAATTTCAATAAAGGAGAAAGGTCATCTGTTCTGTACATGTTAATTTTGGTCATTGCAAGAAATCCAGATGTCAAAATATAGAAGACAGATGGAAATGTGAGCATGGAGCTCAAGGGAGGTATTGGAGCTAAATATGTTGACGAGAATGTCATCTCAGAGAGGATGAGATTGTGAAGCGGAAAAAGAAAATGCAGGGTGAAGGGAAATTTCCTTCTTCCCCAGAGGTGGCTCTTGGGCTGATCAAACCACTGAATTAATATCAGAGAGATTAACAGGAAAAAAGAACAAATTTAGTTCTACACACATGGAGAATCCACGTGAATATAAATTCTAAGGCGAATGAGGTTAGAATGAGGGTTTTCATTCTGAGTTAAGGAATGGGATAGGGGCCTAATGCTTCAGGGAGAGAGGATGGGTGACTCCGATGATGAAAAGACCAGTCACCCTGTAATTGCATCGGCTTTGCCATAGGATCGATTTCTCCCATGGAAGATTATTTCTGGAGAGAACCCTAGGTCTGGGTAACAGACCAAATCTTCTTTCTTCTAGGTAGTTCAGACAATGGTAAAAAGTTTCTCTGGAGCCAATATGCCAAAGTGATGTGTCTTGGGAAGGCCTGCCATTCAAAGATCATGGACAGAAAGTTAGTGAAGATATCCATGAAGGATCTGGAAAGAAAGGATATCCAAGTCAGGAAAGGAGGAGAACTACGGTGTCCAGAAGCATTGGAGGGGGGTTACCTTTCCAAGGAATAGGGGGTGGTGAGCTTTCCAGTGGTATGGAGGGAACAAAGAGAGCGAGCATGGAGAAAGGATCATAGTGGTGAATCATTCCTTGATGACTTTACCTTCATGAAAGTATGTTCTGTGTCATCAACTCTCCATAGTGACTTTTTTCTGTGTCTGGCTCATTTTTAGTGATAATGGAACCAGAACATTCAGTTGTGTGGACTGTCAAGGTTCTGGCTTCATTTGAGAATCATTCTCATTGATTTCTTCCCTAGAATAGGGAGTAAGAGACTGGCATTGCTGGTCTCGGTTCCTCTTGCTTCAACTAGACTTGTAAGACTCCTCTTTAATACAGCTCTGACCATGTTATAATAATGTCCGTGAACAAAGACATCCTTAAGTCCCACAGAAAAAAATCTGAGCTGGCATTCACAACCCTTCCAAATCTGAGCCCAGTCTCCACAGTTGGTAGAGCTCGGCGGAAAGTGCATGTAGTTGGAATAAACAGGTATCTTTGATGCCTGACCCCCTCTCACCGTCCTCCCCCTCTTCTTACCTGTCTGACCCGGACAACCAATACCCTTCTCCAAATCTTTGCTTCTTTTTTGTGCGTGAGCATCACGAGTGTTTCTGATTCATGAGGGATGCCTAATACATGGAACAGCTACTACTACGCAGAGTTAGATAAAATCTCACTCCACAAGTTTTCCTGACCCATCTCTTATCTTTAACCGTGGCAGATGGCACCCTACAACTGCCCCCATCCCTCATGTAAATTGTGTACAGCATTTGGGACCTGGCTTCCACTCCACCATTCTTTCAGTACTTCCTCCTATGACCCTGGTTCAAAGTCCCCTGTTTCTCTCCTCCAAACTCCTGTGACACTGCTCAGGATAATATATGGGCTAGTTCTTCCTTGACCAACCTGGGCCATGACTTCTTTTGTTTTAAACTTGTTTTTCTATCTTGATTTCCTTGTTTGGGTTCTCAGAGGTTTATATATCACTTCCCTGACTTGATTGTAAAAAGCCTGAGGGTAGAGAAAGGCCTTGTAATTTATTGTACCTGTAGTTCATAGTTCTTCTTTTTTCTTTTTCATCTTTCAATTCTTTGGAAGACATGAGCTAGGAGGAAAAATACATTGTTTAGAGTGAAAGAGGCCTGAGTTTCAATTAATTGGCAGCCAATGAAGATTGTGTGACATGTAAGAAGCTACAGTTCCACTGTGAGCTCTACTTTGCTCAGCTAAAAAACTGAAAAAGTAATAACACCTACCTCATAGGGTCACGGAGGGCATAAACATTGCACAGTTGGTCCTCACTTATGATGTTTTAACTTTACCTCCCTATGTCTTACTGAGTAACTGTGATGTTTCCATTATGTCAGGAACCCTTTAAAAGATTGGCTCTGGAATCCTTCCACCCCTTTGACCCCTCTAGAATGTCACCTCATCCATGTGCCAACCTGCCTACTCTTCAGAATGTGTGATTCTTCCCTGGACTTCCCTGCAGTTAAGTGGCAACTCTATATATTCTGCCTTTCCTAAAACTCTTTCTTCTAATGGACAAGGGACTTCCTAAAGCAGGAAACTGCATCTTACTCATCTCCACTGGGAGACAACTTTTTAGGTGAAGCAGAAAACATAGACATATGTGGAAACAAGCATTTTTGGGGTGAATCCTGTCTCACTGGCTCTGTGAACCCTGAGTAGGTGGCTTGGCCTCCAAAAAGCCTGTTTCCTCATCCACGCAAAGTGAGGTCATCATATCACGTTGGGCTGTTGGACGGGCTAACTGAAAAGTAATGGATGTGAAAATATCTGTTACTGTACCTGGAACATAGTAGGTATTTAATAATTGATAGCCCCTACCCCTGGCATGATGTCCAAGCATAAAAGAGGCTTATAAAATGTTGACTGAACTAAAATGAAAGGGAGCTAATAGCCCACTATTAATAATTATCAAAAGTTGTCACATTTTTTCTCCTGTCAATTTGCCACAGTGGTTTAAGAAGCATTAAGGTCATGCTTTTGACCATGTCGAACTCTTAGGATGCTTTGTCTAGATCAGCAAGATTGTGTAGGTATAATTTTATTAACTGTCTGCTTTCTCTTGTTGGCAGAAGAGGGCCAAAAGAAGTTGTTTAGGAGATAATTGGCTCATATATATTAAGTTCATTGAGAGCTAAGTCTTCCAGGGAGATAAACTACAAAATTAGACACTTTGAGGTCTGAGATGTTATCAGGGAAAGCAGGGGAAAGCTCATCCAAACGCAAATGCTTTTTCCTTTCATTATTATCAGGTGAAAAGCTAGGAAGAAAAAGTAGGGGATAAATGGAGAGTCCCTAGGACAGGGGTCTGGGCACCCTCTACTTCCGAATTCTCTCTGGGGAGCATTTAGTGATTGTCACCCAGCCACCCAACCTGGCAAGGGGCCAGGCGCACAGAAACATGTATTTATTATTAGTGACAGCTTTATCTGAAAATAACAAAATTCAACTTGTGTCAACTTAAATACAGCAGAAGAACAATATCATAAAGACCCAGAGGTTTATCACAGTACATAAGGAAGAGCCAGACCCCTGAAAAGATGGTCCAGGTCTTTGAAATCTGTAAGGACCCCAATAGTAATTTCTCTCTGCAGTCACTTGTTCTTCCATAACATCTTTTCTCTTTGTCTTTTTATAAATTTGACTTTCTCTTACTCAGACCAATGGCAGGAAGAGCTGGCCACCCAGAATTACATAGTCAAGTTAAGATTCTAGCTGTCAGTAAAGATTGACTCTTCTCTCCACTTCTATTCCCAATTCCCAAAGATGGGACTCTAATCAGCAGAGCTTGGACCAGGTGTTGCCATCTGGTTCAATCATGAGGGGCCAAAGGGCAGGGTCACATGGTATTAGTATGGCACTGTGATGGTAATGCTGTATGGGAAAGGGCAGTCAGCAGGGCTCAATCATTGAGATCTGGACAGATACTTCAAAAGGTGTCTACTCTTGATGAATGAGACAAGGTTCCAGCTCTCATATGATCATTAGGAAAGAAGGAAAAAAAACGCAATGCTTTTATAGGATGATGTGATATTGATTCTAAGAATAAGCCATGGTTTTCACCGTTGATATAGTTCAGTCTAAACTTAGGTGCTGAATTTAAACTGGAGGGAAAGGAATTCACATTTATGAAGCATCTATATGCCCAGCAGGCCACTTCCCACATCCTCATCTCATTCCAGACTCCAAGGTAGGTTTTATCTAGTCCATATGGTAAATAGAGAATTTCTGGTGACTTTCTGAGGGCTGGAGCTGTCGTGGTGGAACACATACTTGTAAGTCACATCTGTCTGCTCCTGAATCGCACACTCTTCCCACAGCCAGACTGAAAAAGCCTGGAATGGAACATAAAGCCCCAGGTTCCAATGATTTTGTCTTCATCATTCATGGAGACTTCATATCAGGGAGTGATTCTGCCTTCCACGTGGGTCACTCAACCAAATCTCAAGGGTGGGACTCACTTCCTCCCTTTTCCTGCCTCTTCCATAGACAACCTATAAATATCTTTTCTCTCCTATTCCTTCAAAACGGATTTCAATTCAATCCACTTGTCTTTATCCATTGCCATCTTCCTCATGTCATCTCTCACCAGGATTACTACAGTGGCTCCTGCTTCAATTTTTCTCCCCTTTGTCATAAAACAGTCAGACAGATCTTTGCAAAACCTGCATCATGTACCTGCTTAAGCCCTCTCCCTCCCAAGACTTCCCATTGCACTTAGGTCCAAATCCACAGCCCTCACTTTCCCTTCTAAAGCAGCACAGAAGCGAGTCTGCCTCCCTCGCCCTCCCCCTCGATTTCTCCGCCCTGGTCACACCAGCTTTGTTCTGCTGTAAACAGGCCGGATGCATCCCCCCTGGCAGACCTGCCCTTCCTTGTTGCTCACATCTCCTTCCAAATGTCCTTTCTGCAGAAATGCCCTCATGAACTAGCATGTGTAAATTAATTGTTCTCCACCCTGTCCCAGTCACTCTTCATTTCATCAAACTGTTTTATCATCTTCGTAACACTGAACCACTATCTGGAATGATCATGTTCATCATTCATTTACTGGTTTATTATCTCCCCTCCCTTTCGGATCGGAACTGTACCAGGATCTGGGGCGGGTGCCACAGTGGGCACCCAACACTCGTTTGTGGCAGCATGGACGTGAGACTGACTGTGTTGGAAAACCAGGGTGTCAGGGCTGGGTCTTTGCCCTCGTGTTCATTACTAGCAGTGTCGGGGGGCACTTAGTCACTGTCTCTTCCAACACATTCCACTTAAACCCTTGATCACTGAGATTTATCTCTGAGTTTAATCAAATGTAATTTATATTGCAGCCTCCTCAGTAAATAATTGATCTGCCCTGTCTGTTGTCTTCATCACAAATACTTCTTTGTACACTAAAGAAATAATTTAATCAGTCGATAGTATACACAGCCCTCTTGTTTAGAAGGCAGATGGAAGATAAAGCATGGGTCTTGCTCACACCAAAGTATACGATTTAAAAATCATCTGCAAGCAAGTTGGCATCAGACATACCCAGTTCAGTCCTCTTGGTTTTTGTCTTTTTATTTTTTCCCTAATGGAAATGACCCTGTGAACATTGTCGCTGTTGGAGAAGGTTCTTGACCAATTGCAGGCCGCATGTGAAAATAGAAACCTTTGTTCGTTTGTGGTTTAATTAACCTCTGTCTGGGTCCAAGATGCTGTGATCGCATACATTGGACAGGGACTCAAACTGGGAATTCAGTTACTCTGCCCTGCACTGTGTGACTTCCTACTCAGGAAGTTTAGTGCTGCCACCATTCTGGTTCACCTTTGCTGCCTGTCCCTGAGCATCATGTTCAGCGCTTGCAGGAATTATTTTGCAATACAAATTATACAAATATCCTTCCTTCACTCTCCCCTGTCTCTCCTGAAGAAAGGCATTGGGGGAGGTAAATTTTGTATTTGTTTTCACACATTTGTCTATTTTGAGCCCACACGTTTCTGGAGCAGAAGGGGATAGGGAAATAATGAAACTTCAACTGTGATCAGTGTAGAAAGACTCCATATAGGTGTTCTCACGGGGAAAATCCATCTTACTCCTGTCTTTAGGAGGCATTCTCAATATGGCATTTCTTTGCACTGTTTTAATTGGAAACAACTGCCCAATGATAGGAGGTTGGTTGGACAAATTATGATATAGTTATAGGATGGGGTATTATGCAGCCAGTAAGTATTGTGTGGCGAAAAGTATTGATGTGAATGAAAATATATAATACACTGCCAAAAGAAAGAAGCAAGATACAGATTTACAGTGTGAAAATATTTTTAAAAAATATGTTTGTGTATGTGTACACTTAGGAAGAAGTTGGTAAGAGCACCCACTCAAATGCAGTAGGTATCTGTGGAAGCATTCAGGGTGACTTGTCCCTGTTTTTTCTGTCCTGCGTTTCCCAAAATTTAAGGTATGAGCATATTTTACTTTATGATTAGAAAGGGGAAAAAAGCAGTTGCTTGAAGAATGGAAATAGAAAAAGACTTTGCATGTCTGTTATTTTTCATTTGAAAACAAGATTGTTTTCACTTGTCATCAGCTGCCAGGGTTCTGTAGCTGCCTGGTATCTGCTATCAGATGCATTTGCCAAAGGGAGACAAGTTGTGAACTTTATGAGAACAACCCCCTCTGGGACTCCCAGTTCTGAGGGTAGCGAGGATGCCCTTTGGTAGGTGATCACCTCATCACTCCTACAGAATCAGCAGCTCACGTCATTCAGCCAACATTCAGCTTTGCCAGGGGCCTTTGGGTTGCATTTGGTGAGAGGGTGTTAGATTTAGATTACCTTCTTGATGAGGCTTAGCCCCGTGCAACATCAGTATCATTTGACATTATTTCAGTTGTCAGAACTGCCCTGAGTGCTGCTCCCATCACTCTGGATTATTGCAGGCCCTGGCTCTCTGGCCTCTCCACAAGACCCCCTGTCTTTAGAACACTCTCCCTGAGATGCTTCTTTACTGTCAAAATCTGCTCAAATGATTGTGTACTGTCTTCAATAGAGTTCTCAGGAAGCCATAGGCAAAAGATTTGCCGTAGAAAGCTTACTGGAGACTGCCCTGAGAATCTCCACCAGGCAGGCTTGCTGGTGGCAGGACTGGGAAGAGTGGGGTGTTGAACCGTGATGCAGAGACCACAGAGGCCTCAACTGATCCTGCAATCCCACTGGGAGAATGGGAAGTTGCTCTGTAAGTTGTCTCAGATTGAGGCTTGAGACCTAGTTCTTTCTCCCCAGCAGTCTAAGCAGCCAGTTACTGACTGGTTGTGAACTGCAAGGAGGGAGGAAGAGTGTGAGGTGAAGGGAACATGTCCTGCGGAGGTCAGTGTGTTTGGAGGAAGGCGGTTCCCTCAATGCAGCTCACCCAGCAGCCTGCCTCGGCTACCATGTCGCCTGCACAGTATGGGGTACGGGGAAGCTTCAGACCCAAAACTGGGTCTGGGAAACATACCACGTGGAGCCTGCAGTTAGAAGAAGTGAAAATATTGTCAATGTAGGTTACCAGCCAGGGGCTGCAATTCTGTGTTGGGTGCATCACATATACGATTACAAATCATTCCTGTAATAATCGTGCAAGATGAGAATTATCTTCCTCATTTGCAGGGAGATGAAGTGACTTGCTCTAGGCAAAGGGGCTCCTGAGAGGTACCGGCAGCTCAATTCTCAGGTTTCTCCTAGACTCTGTTCTTACCCATTCACTAACCTGCCTCTCCCCTCCATGGTATGTGACCCACTTTTCCTGGAGTTTGTCCATCTCATTCTGCCTCACCTGCCTCCATGCAGCAGCCCAGCCACAACAGGACCCTTTCGATTGCAAAAACTAAAATGTGATGCCCGTGGATTCAGACCTGTCCTTCCCACTGCCTACTTCTTACCCAATCTCAAGCTTCAGATTCTCTTCTTTAAAACTTCTCTTGATTCACCCCATCTATTTTTCAGAACTCCTGCCTCTGCCTTTTCCTAGCTGTCATCTTAGCGCCTTAATTTTCTCATCTATCAGAAGGGACTAATAATGTACATCATGCTAGGCTGTGGTAAGAAATAGGACAAGGAAGAAGGACTTCCATGTTGTTTAACGTCTATTCTCTGCCTTACACTGTGGCATCCGCATGAGATAAAGTATCTCACTCCTCATGCCTTCCTTACACCTAGTTTCAACATACTCTGGTTTTACCCACTTTGCCCCTTTACACAAGCCCTGAGAACTGAGTGGCAAATGGGGACACTTTCACAGGTCCTTTATAAGCAAGGGTATACAGATAAAGCTGTACAGTTTAGAAGCCAGGCTGGTTAGCCCTTGATCGGCCCAGGTGAGCAGGGTATACCAAACTGCTCAGTGTTCAGGGAGAGACTTCAGAAGGACTCATCGTGGAGGACTGTGGATGTCTATATAATCTGAAAACCAGGAGGTTTCGCCTTTGTTCCATCTCACTGCCTCTTCTTTCCACGAGAACACGATTGGCCGTGTGTCCATGATGCCTGATTCTGACTGAAAACAGTGCTGGGTGCTGCAGTGCCCCTGAGCTGGTTAAGAGCACCTGAGGCTTTGGGCACTGTGACAAAAACTTAAACTTGGATTTCCAAAGTTGTAAGACAGTACATGTATTTGGGGGCAGGCATGGTGGAAATTCCAGGTTAAGGAAAGGAGGACAATTTCTCTTTAGCAATTACTAGTTGAGCACTCGCTATGTATCAGGCACTGCCCTTTTTGTTCGGGATGCACCGTGAACAGAACAGAAGAAGGTGCAGCCTCCAGGAGCTTAGAGTCCAGCAAGAAGCCAGCTTCTCCCTGCAGTAATGAGCTCTTGGACAGCAGAACCACCACAAAGCATATGCAGCGCGCCCGGCACTTCGCGGGCATGGTTGTCTCTTCAATGCTTCTTCAGGGAAATTTCTAATTGGTGTTTTTAGAGATACTTCTTGGAAATAGGTAGTCTAAGGATTTGTTTGTATGGCCAGTCTTTCTTTCCTTTTGTATTAAGAGTCTAGTAATGATATTACGTATTTTTTATAATAGATTTTGAAGTTAAGAAAGATCCTCTTTAAAATGAAGGCAGAAATAAAAGTTATTTTACTGCCAGATCATTGTCGAGAAAATGAAAGAAGAACCTGTTATTGGAGCCTAAGAACTGGATGGTTTCTGTGGGGTCGGCAGAGCCCCTGGCTTGAGGCGTCAGTGGTTCCAAATCTGGCTCAGCCTAGAGCCATCAGCCGAGCTTTGCCAGTGCGGCTTCCGCATCCCCAAACAGAACCTGTGGACTCTCGGTGCTTGTCTTTACACAGGGAGGTGAAAGTGGACCCCAGATGCCATCTGTGCAGAGAGCTCTTTTCAGAAGCACCAGTGCAGAACGCTTTGTTAAGAAAATGGGTGCATGAATCATAGGTTGGATATTATTTTAGCGCTTTAATTAGTTTACCTTTTAGCCGTAATGACAGCAACTGTGTTCATAAAAACACATTTTAACAGCCTCCTAAGTGTGCCATTCCCTTATTCTTCTCACTATCCAGCTAGTTAATTACATAAAATCAGCATTCCCTCCCACACAGCCAGCATACATAATGATTTGTCCATTGCAAATCAACACCTGGATAATTGCAAGATAGGATTCTAAGTAAAATAGATGATCTCTGCTGCCGGGCCCTGAAATCCCCCCACAGTCTGTTCTTAAATTGAACAGTCTAACAGACAATTGGGCTCTTTCAGCAACAGACAGAATGGTGTTGGACAGACTAGGCAAGGGGGAAAAAACCTTACTTTGAAATTTTCTTATCATCAAGATGAATGGCCTGGTGATCCAGATAGATGTGCTGAAGGAGGGAAGATGTCTCACTTTGGGTGAGACTGTTAATAATTCATAAGGTGATCTCCCTGTTGCCTTCAGGAAGGAACATCCTGTTCCTAATTGCACCCTTATTCCCAGGCAACCCAAATAATCCCCAAACAGCTGGGACCATTGCTTCTAATGCAGTTCAACTCTGCTGTGGTTAGCTTTGCCTCTGGTGCTTAATGTGAAATATATTATTTAGGTGAGGGGAAGGTGGTAAATATGTATTGAATGCCTGCCAAGTGCCAGGTAGGGTGCTAAGAACATAACGTGTACTAGATCATCCTTCCACAAATAACTACAGTGTGTGACAGAGTCTAATGCTCAGAAAAGTTAAATACTTCCCCAATGTCACACACACAGGAGGCAACGGAGTGTACTTGAAACAAAATGCCGACTCCAAAGAGTTGGGCTGCAGCCTGCACCCGCTCACTACGTGTGACCTTGTACCAGTGACCTCCTCCCCCACCCCCCGCCAGGTTCCCTCCTCTTCCAAGTGGGGGCAGTCTGCCTCCCAGGTTGTTATGATGTTTCAGTAGGATCATAGGATCGTTATTGTAAATGGGACAGGCATGCTTGTACTCTGATATCATCCAGATTTTTGCCCCTCCTTCCTGATTCTAGTCCTTCTGTTATGGACTGAATTCATAGATTGAAGCCTTGATCCCCAAAGTGATGGTGCTTGGCAGTGGGGTTTTGGGAGATAATTAGATTTAGATGTGACCATGAGGGTGGGGCCCCCATGATGGAACTAGTATTTCTTGAAGAAGGGAAACCAGATCTCTTGCTCTCTCTCCCTAAAGGGAGGGCACCCCGAGAAGGAAACCAACTGCAAGACAGTAAGAGGGTCCTGAATTAAAATCGCTGGCACTTTTATCTAACATTTGTCATTTCAGCCAGCTAGTCTTTGGCATTTTGTTACAGACACCCCCATAGATGTTTAAGTGTCTAAAACATAGAAATGAATGCTCAGCTTGATATAAGAAATATGTTGAAGTTGACCTCCACTAGACAGGGAAATACTGTAACTGTCAGATGTTAAAAGAATTCACAGCCTTTCTGACCATATTAGGAAAAATAATGCTTGTCTTGGCTTTGGTGTGGGCTTCTGTGGCCATGCTTATTATAATCTGTGATGAGTGGGAGAGACAGAGAGAGAACAATCTTGGGTGTGAAAGATCTTTTATTTGGCCATTAGCAGTCTTTAGCAAACAGCCTGCAGTGGGAGGCCATTCGTGGCTCAAGTGGATTCTGCAGACTCTGTTTCTGTGTCATAAAAAATGCTAATTGTCCACTTCCTTTGGATCCTGACTCCTGACAGAGGTGCTGGTTTTGTTGATGCTCCAGCAAGGTGACTCACACTGTGGGACCCCAACTTTGGCAGTCCCCTTCGTGCGAAGACAGCGCCTTGTTGCTCTTCCTGACAGCATCCTTGAGACCTGTTCAAATCAGGGAATTTACTCCATTCCCAGGGGACTGCCTTGATTTAAATTCAGAAGAGAGTCACTTCCCAGGTTATAAGGTGAGCAGGTTATGATGAGGTTGAAAACGCTCTTCCCTAATGGCATAGAGCAAAGGCAACATTAAAATAACTGGTGCGACATTTATTTTATTCCATTAGGAACTTGATTCTGCAGAGACTAAGTGAATTGCATTCCTGGAATGGATTTGGCATACAATGGAAGGGGTTTTTGGTGACCCTTTACACTTCCCAACAGGGATCCTGCCTCCCGGAGTTCATTAGCCTCTTTTGAATAAATACATAATTTCATTCATTTATTCAATTATTCAGCAGAGCTGGGTAGGCTGGGTCCATTCTATGCCAGGAACCATGCTGGGTTCAGAGAACACAGATGACTCAGTCCTACTCCCTACCCTTGTGGAGTTCAAGTGTAGAGAAGGAGCAAGATATGAAGGCAGGGTCAGTGAAGTGGCTCGGATGCTGAGACAGATACGGTGAAGGAGTGGCCTGAAAGCATGTCTATGTGCTAGGAAAATACTAGACTCTGGGGTGACCTTGACCAACAAATGCACTATATTCCTTGCTTTCAGCTTACAGACTAATGAGAAGGCTAGATACTAAGCAACGTATTACAAACTATGAATTCATTGCAAAAATATAGGGGAATATCAAGAGAATAATATGGCCGTAACTCAGAGGGGAACGACCAGTGAGATTTCTAGCATCAGAAGAGCCCCGGGCACGTGGTGTTGTGTTGACCCCTCCCTGTGGAAGCAGGGTGAGGAGATGGAGACAAGGGTGGGGAACCTTCCCGGCCCAGAGGTCAGCAGGTGCCAAACCAGAGCTCAGCGGGCAGTTGCGTGCAATATGGCTTCTTGAAGGATTCAGATAAAGGCCACTGTGGGGAGAACAGTAAGGGGAGAATGGTCTGAAATGAGGTTGATGAGTTACAAAGGAGCCACATTTTAGGGGGCCTTGTTAGGATGTTTTAAGGAGGTTAATTTTAATTGGTAAAGAGGCAGGGATAGTAAAGGAGGGGTGCCCCCTGCCAAAAAAAAACCTCTACATAACAGAAGGTATATTTGATTTGAGGGTATACTTGAGATACTTGCCAAGCAGTCAGATAAAGGAAGAGGAAATAGCAAGAGCAAAGGGTATGGAGAAATCTGGCCCAAAGGACTTGAGCAGAAGGTGTTTGGGCTAAGTGGCAGAGAGAGCAGGAGAGGGAGGCAGTGTGGCAGGTGGGAGAGAGAGCAGTGGCACTTTAAGTGGAGCTGTGCAGCGCGGAAGTGACACTTGGCACATGGCAGTGATGAGGACAGATCTCTTTGGTGGCAGTTTGGGGCCAGGACTAGGGGAGGACACTGGAGACACATCTGCTTTGATTCCTGGGTGCCTCTACATGCTTGGAGTGAGGAATGTGCACCCCACCACACCCCCACTGTGCATGAAAGACGGCAGCCCCTGGGTGAGCCACGGTAAAATTCAAAGTGGACCATCCTGAAACCCAAATATCTTACTGGGGTTGTTGGTTTTTCCGTGACTTCCTGAGGATTTTTCTCAAAAATCTCAATTTTTCTGAAGTTATTATTTCTCAATCAGGCCTGCAGTTAAACATGGTGAGACATGAGCACCTCTGGGGATGCCACGTAATCTGAGGATGGGACAAATGATCAGACAGCTAGTTATGTTTGGTTCTAAAACAAAATGTTTTCAGGCAAAATGAGCTTGGGTCATATTGCCATGGATTGTCTTTAGTACATGTACATAGTTACACAGAAATATGTCTAATTTTAGTTATATCCTCAAGTATTTTACTGATCCAGATAGATCATTAAAAATAAAAACAAGTGTGATAGATGCAGGTACCGAGGTGAGAAACTATACACCTAAAATCAAGACAATTGGAAATACTTTAACAATGCAATTAAAATTAAAAAATATAAATTTAAAAATCTACTAAATCTAGAAATTAACAAAAACCTTAATTTAAAAAACACACAAATTCCCAGAGAGCCTGGTTTCATGCATATGAGCAGGCCCGGGTTTAAATTCTGATTCTGGCACTTACCTGGCGCACTCAACGTATGCAACATGGCCTCTCCAAATTTCTGTTGTCAGACCTAAAATATATGGACAGTGCCTGCCTAGGACAACCAGAGCAATAAACCAAGCTCTGCCAAATGTACCATACAGTTCTGGTTCATGGTTAGACTCTAAATACTCGCTCTAAATATCAACGTAGATGGTTATGATTAGCTCTCAGATGCTTTGGAGACCATCTTCTCTCTACGAAGTACTCATCATATGGGAGACCGTGTGCCCGGGGGTTAAATGACTTACCTCTGAACACAGACACAAAGGTGTCCTCACATCCCACACCTGAATCCAGGCCTCCTTACTTCCAGGTCAGCTGCTGGTTTTCTTTCAAGGGATATGGTTTTTAGAGGTCTGCCACTGCTGAGGTTGAGGGTCCACCCACCACTCAGGGTTGGGGACTGGGGAGGTGTGAAGGCCCCCACTAGAGTGCGTGGGGGAGGGGGATGGTTGCCTTCCACAGTAACGACAAAAGGAGAGAGAAAGCCCAATGGCATTGTTCCTTTTTATTTTTTTTTAATATATATTTTTATTGTTATTTATGTCTTTTACATTTTGTATTCCCCTTGGGTAGCCCACCACCAATTCACCTGTGATCCATCTCCATGGTCCCTTGTGTTCTTTTCTATTCCATTTTGTGCCCTGAAAAGGGAAGGAAAGGGGCATTGTTCCTTTTTAAAGGCGCACTAAAATGACTGCTCAGCTCTACCCCCTTCCCTGCACCCCCCTTGCTGAGGACATGGCGGCTGAGCATCATGTAACCCTTCATCTCACTGGCCTCCTGAGTCCCAGGGGTGCAAAGCTCAGCTCTCCCAGCCATTCCAGCTGTTATATAACTTTATGAATGGTCTCAAACACTGAATTGTATACTTTAAAAGGGAGAATTGAATGATATGGGAATTAGATCTCAGTAAAGTCATCATTCAGGCTCTGTTGTAGGCTCTGTGTAGGCTTTGCATATTGGAGTCACCTTCTGTGAAGCAAGATTCGTGGAGGAACCTAACTCATGAGCAGGGGGAGGATTAAATGAGAGGTTGAAGGTAAAACTCTTGGCATAGTGATTGGTACTATAAAATGTCATTGATAGTGATAATGTTGGTGATTTTCCTTAACCACATGGCCTTTCTCTGGCCTATTCTGCAGCATAGAGTCAACATGCTTTTGGCAAAACAGGCTGAGGATTCCTGATGACATAGGATGCATGAAGACTGACCCTGGCCCTAACACCTTTAAATTGTATGTGCCTCTGATGAAATGGCCTTATGGCTCTGATATCTTGTTATTTATTTCTTAACTAATACAACTGAGACCTTGCTCAAGATGTGCTCATGAAAAATTACCCTTTTAATGGTGGAGCATTTAATGAGAAACTCTACTATCTATTGCATAAGTGCCCTTCATACAAATTAGCTTGGCCCTGTGTCCTAATCTAAATTGGGCTCCCTACTTTGCTCTAAATGGCCTAATATTTTCTTATTAATCTCTGCCCTTGTTCACCTGATCTGGCTCTGCCTCCTCTTCTGACACTTCCTCCTTGATGGAGCTTGTGCCCTGACCGATATTTCTTTGGACTGTCTATGTATCTGACTCATCGACATTTTCCCCACATGATGTGGCGGCTGGAAGCTGTTTGTTTCATTTTCCAGTTGTCTCTCCAATGGAGCTTTACTGCTGCCAATCTATCGAATAGCCATAAATTTGTACCAGGGGAGTTTGATACAAGGTAAAGATGAGGTTTTCTAGGAAAGTTGGATAGAAGAGGAACAATTAATCAAAGCAGTTAAGAGAATAGCTTTGAAAACACAGAACATAAGCAAACCACAGGCCTGGGCTTTGGAATCAGACAGGTGTGGGTCCAGGTCCCACTCAGGAGTTTGGACAGGTTGTTTGACCTCTCAAACCTTCAGTTTAGATACTCCTTTATAAAAGCTGAATAAGAGTAGCTATTTCTAGAATTATTAATGGGCTAAACAAGGTGGTGCATATAATGTGCTTTGTACATGACATGAGAAATGCTTCTTGGTATTGTAATTAAAGTTTGGAGGAAGTTCCAAATAGCAAAATGGATGATATCAGTAAGTAAAATGATAAGTAAAATGACAGCATTACAGAGGAGCCAGAAATGGTGTGTGTAATAGAGTAAGATAACCTTCCTAAGCAGTAGACACACCCTAGGCCACCCCTAACAGGGATTACATAGTAACACAGGGAGCCGTGGCTTGTGGGACCCAGACCCGGGTGCTTAGCTACAATAGATATCAGTGTCCAGTGTGTCTTGGACAATTTTGTTGCTTTGTTTTAGTCCTAGTCCCTGAATCCTGAGGCCCAATCTTTACCTTGATGACCGTTTCTGATTCAACATTCATTGTTAGGTTTGCTTTATAGAACTTACTCATAGACTTGACAAGGAGGCAGTGGGTAAAAACACCAATGGAAGTTGGGGAGTCACAGGTCCGACCTGGCTTTGCAGACATTAGTCCCAGAGTTGCATCTTCTACATGAGGCTTTTACTGGGCTGTTAATAGTGGCAACATCTACCACTTGTAGAAAGCCTACTATGTGAATACATGCCTGCCCACACACTATTCATAAGTTACTATTTATAGTAACTCTATAGGATAGACATTTTGTCTACTTTCAACAGGTAAGGAAACTGAATCTCAGCAGAGTTGAGTTAGCTGACAAGTGACAGGGTCTTGATTGAAACAAGGATGCCTTACTCTAAAGTGTGTACCCTTCTACAACCTAGCATAACGCACTATGTATTTTTATTTGCAGTCACCAAAAAAACTTGAGCTTTCAGGGACACAGACTTTTGGCTCATTCATCTGTTGCCAGTGAGTAATAGCATCTGGCACAAAGGAGATGCTTGGAGGAATGAAGTGAATGAAACGCAAGTCATGTTTTGTCAGTAGGAAAGCATAAACAATGGTTAACTCTGACTGGTGTTTTTTTCTGTTGTAAGCATGTCCTTAAGTAATCCTCATGCCACATTATGGAAGGCCCTAGTTTGTATGTCATATAGATAGAGGGAAATGAGCTGAATTATCTCTAGTGTCTTCAACCATAAGTTTCTAATCGATGAGGGAAGGCATGATGGACGGAGGTTCAGAAGTTGAAGTTAATGATATTCCACGAGATGGATATCAGGAGACCAGGGCATTCAGGGTTTTTTAAGAACACATGTACATTTCACCGACCTGACTCATATGATGAAAGTTTAAGGAAATTAGAAACTTGAATTCCTATGTATTCTTTTTTTTTTCCCTATCTATATGAACTGGCAAATGACTTCAATTCTATGACCTTCATCTTCATCATCTGGAAAATGTAGATGGTCAAGTGGTAAAGAGTGAAGATAAAGTAAACGTCTGGCAAAAAATATGTACTCAGTTCATAGTAATTGTATGTCCTTACTTTATATGGCTGTTTTTGAACTTCTGGTGATGTATCTTACCATAATATATTGTTAATAATGATTGAAAAAGGCTGTTGTAAGGTATGGGCATATAATAATGTAGTGTGGAAGTTTATTTCTTGCACATTTGAGTTAGCAGTAGAGATAGTGCAAATCTATTTTTTGATAATTGTCGCTGGGTTATTACTTGCTACAAAGCAATTTCTCTGGAGTCTCACTATAAAACAGCCCATGGAATTGGGTTTAAGGAGGGTCTTGGACCCTGGCCAAAATTCTATTAAATGCTGGAAATGCCAGAGAGGCTCAGTGCTAATACTACTCTAACAAGAATGCCAGACAGGGGCTCTTAGTGAGTGATTATCATTTGTTGAATACCTAGTGTGTATCAAACAGTGAATTAGGTGGCTTTGCACATGTTGTCTGATTTGTTTATCTTAATGCACCAGTGGGATCAGTTCTTTTTAATTCATTTTCTGCCTAAAAAATCAGAGGCTCAGGAGGAGAAGGAATTTTTTTTTAAAGATTTATTTATGCATATAAGCTGGGGCACAGGCCAGAGGCGTGGGGTGGCGAGAGGGTTCACCAGAGACAGAGTGGGGAGCAGAACATGCAGATCAGAAATACACTGCTGAGGGGAGCAGCAGGTGAGGCAGGAGAGGTCTGCCGCACCATGTGGGACTCTCCCTAGCTGGGTGTCGAACTCACATCGCGCGCTGCCGACAGCTCCACGGTGCAGCTCTCAACCGCTGCGCCACCAGGAAGGCCCAGGAGGAGAAGGAATTTATCTTGAGATTAAAAAGGCTAGAACCAGAATTTGCTCCCAGAAAATGATTATTATTCTTTTTTACTTGGTCTGATGGTTTAATTTTGCTAGAATGTAGGTGAAACCAGAGAACAAACTTAAGAGCTCTACATATTTAAAGCCAATGGGGCCTGAAATTCTATGTTTTCTGAATCTTCCTTTTCTCTGATTTTAGGTCAGGATCGCAGTGAAGCCACTTTGATAAAGAGGTTTAAAGGTGAAGGGGTCCGGTACAAGGCCAAACTGATCGGGATTGATGAGGTTTCTGCAGCCCGGGGCGACAAGTTATGTCAAGATTCCATGATGAAACTCAAGGTACTATGCAAACATTTCCCTTTAAATATCATGGGCCTTTTTGATTGAGAGAAAGAAATGATTATGTGCCTCATGGTACAAAACTGTTATTGGTGAATTACTTGGTTCACTAATGAATATCTGCATTTATTCATTGGGAAGAGATTTTAATCATGAGCAAATACTTACTGAACGCCTGTTATGTGGGAGTATTTTGCTAGGCCCATTTTTATCCTTTTTGAAGGTCATATATTACTCAGTTTTATCTTCATTGTGCAATACCTGCAAAAACAGAAGTACAAGAACATGAACTTGTGTAATTCCTCAGTATTATGAATTTTCACCATTTTCTATTTTTAATAAATTTTATGTATTTTACCATTTAAATTTAAATTGCTATTTAAGATAAAAGCTGATTTTACTCATTCTTGTCCCCCCAGCACTTTATAATACAAGAAAAATATATTTTAAAGTAATGCTTAACTAAATATTGGCATTTGGAGGTATCACAATGACGTTTCTGATTTTCAGTGTTTTAAATAAATCTCTTCATTGAGATATCTAAGATAGAAATTAGAAATTAGGAAAATCTAAATGTACAAAACAAAAAATTATATTACTAAATGCCCTGTAAAATACGTGAACGGGAATAGTTTGTCTCCATATTCTGGTCATTTAAAAAAAATACTGGAGGGCCTCCCCGGTGGCGCAGCGGTTAAGCGCTGCGCTGTGGAGCTGTCAACAGCGGCGATGCAAGTTCGAAGCCCCGCCGGGGAGATTCCCACATGGCACAGCAGACCTCTCCTGCCTTGCCCGCTGCTCCCCTCAGCAGTGTATTTCTGATCTGCCTGTTCTGCTACCCGCTCCATCTCTGGTGAACCCTCTTGCTGCCCCACGCCTCTGGCCTGTACCCCAGCTTGTATGTATAAATAAAAAATAAATCTTAAAAAAAATACTGGAAAAACAAATGAATTAGCAAGAAGTCTACAAAGTGCCTCATGCATTTAAGACATACAATTTAATTATTTTCCTGAATACAAAATTCATGAAATGCTCATATAAAATATTTTGAAAATACAGAAAATTATAAGGAGGAAAACAAATAATCCACCATCCTACCGTACATTAAAAAATCACTATCGACATTTTTGTGTGTAACTTAAAATCTGTGTTAGTTTATGTATCGTAGAAATTATAGTCATGTATGTAATATATAGTTGGAATGACTGTTGATGCAGGTTTGTATCCTGTTCATTCTCATCAACATTATGAACATTATTTTCATATCTTCAGATATTTCTGAAGGATACAACTTGGACAGGGTAATTTTTTTTTTTAAGTAAGAAAAAAGGAAAGAAAGAAAACCCCAAAAACCAATGCTGACCAAATGCCTCCAAGTGTTAGATGCGACAATGTCTGTGAACACCCTCTAATTGCCTTTTCTTTCATACACGCTTAATAAATCACAGGTATTTTTTTATTCATATGACATACTTTCTCCCAGCAGTTTAACACAGTATCAGATGCTATATCTCCCCATGGGATGGGCTGCACAAATTATCATTTTTAAAATTGAAAACTTTTAAGATCCATATCCATTCTTTAAAAAAAAAATGTGTCACTTACATAAACAAACTTTAAGAGTGAGTATCTAGGAAGAGATTTAAAAGACATCAAAATTATGATTTCATAGAATATCACCTTGGAAGAAGTTAATATCCTTTTTTATATCACACGAGTTTACAGGATTCTAGGGCCATCCAAAATGAGCCCTCTTCTGCAAAGTTTAAATCTGATTGATAAACAGAAAAAGGAATCTGACAGGAAGAAATCTAAATTCCAGCTATAAGACTGATGAATGCTGCTCTGGAGACGCAGGGTCCCAGTGCATCCTGGGGAGACAGGCTGTTGTGCTTGCTGTGGAGGGTGGGGGGAGCTGGCTCTCTGTGCCTTCCCCACTCTCCCCACCCTTCCTCTTCCCCAGAGCAGGGCCTGTGACTCATGCAGAAGATCTGACCAGGCTGTCCCCCCTCCCAGAAGAGACTGAGCCGTGCATGCTCCCCTTCAAATCCCCCACTCAGATTAAGCCACACGTGTCGCTCCACAGAAACCTCTCGCCAAGGATGGGCATAAAATCCAGGACCTTGACTCTTACTGAAGTCCCTCCATACTGAATATGTGGTCAGGCAAGTGGAGATTTGCTCTTGACAAATATTAATTAAAAATCAGCAAAAAAATCTCTAGTGACTGGTTCTTACCCAGAGCCACAGACTGTTGAGGAGGAGAGAGAATTTGAGGAGTCTTCCCCAAGATGCTGTTAGAAAGCCATTCACCCAGCACCCCACTGGCCAGCTGCCTTCATGGGTTAAGTGAATATGAGGCAAGACTCAATCTGTGTGCCCTAAGGCTCGCTGGACCAGTGACTGTCTGCCGTGTGTGTGTGTGTGTGTGTGTGTGTGTGTGTGTGTGTGTGTGTGTCTCACGTGCGCATATGCACACGCACAGTTGTGCATGCACACTACTTGTAGTGAAGTGCTCCATCTGTCACCTCTCATGACTGTGAGGTCCCCAAAGCCCTGAGAGTTAGTCCTCCCATAGCACACTCCTGTCAGATGCACTAAACTTGTTGAGGGGATCTTGGTTCCTAGACAATTGTGTTTCATTTTCGCAAGTTGCCAAGAAGAATGTTGACATTTCAGCTCCCAGTGGTTTTTCTTTAGGAAACACAGAAACATAAATGATCAATTCTCCATTTGGCCATCTGCCCAGGAAAGGAAGAGACAGAGAAATACAAAATGTCTCTTAGCTTTACAAAAAGGCTCACTTCTACACACTAGGCCATATGAGAAATAAAAAAAAAAATCTATTTCCTTTTATTGTAAGATTGCCTAAAGGATCTAAAGATCCTGTTTTAGAGAATTTTCCTTGGATGGTAGAGAGGGATTCATGCTGTGAGTATGAATGACCCCATTGCCTGTCCACCAGCAAAGCACTAGCATCATCCTGTTTTAATGTAGAGCCAACAAAACACTTTCACACAACATTACTGTCTCTTTGGATCTTGTGAGAAATATTAGTGTCACTGTTTATAAATAAGAAACCCAAAGCTCAAGGAAGTTAAAGGATTTGCCCTAGATCATTCATTTAATCTAATAAACCCCAAATTTGAATTCAGATCCTTAAGTCCCAGGGTTTGCTAAGAATAGTTCATGCTTAAGTATGTCCTGTTTTATATCAGCATTTACCTTACCTTGGTACCCCACCTGTATTTTAAGCTCCTAGCAGTAAGCCACACATCACTGACTTAAGTAGTCATCTTTTAGAGAGACACTGGGCAAAAGTGTTGCAAGGCTATGAGCTGAATGGGGCAGCCCGGGAGCATAAATTCTTCCATCAGCACGCTGTGTGTGTGTGACTGGAGCGTCAGTCATTTCCCACACTGCCTAGCACGTGGTGTTGCTAATAATACCAACAATAGCACTAGTCATCCTGATAACTGTTATTTACTGAGCTCTCCCTGCATGGTACACACCTTGCTAAGTGAGGTCTGGACATTGCACACTCTGATTAGGTAAGAAATGTGATTATTCTCACTTCCCAGTTTCCCTGCACTCTACACTGCTGAGTCTAGGAGCTGGTGTTCCACCCACCTGTTTTCAGAACATTGATGACATATTTGAAGTATATTGTCTGTGCGTGTTTTTTATGCTCTTCTTCTCAAAAAGGTCCTTAGAGAAGATTACACTAGATAAAACACCAATACTGGGAACCAAAAAGATGACCATTTGGATTTTCCTTATGCTATTTCCCTGCGTTTGGGGATGTTCCTTGACTCCCTGGCCTTGTGTTTCCTCACATGTAAAATAAGGGAGGTAATTCCTAATGTTCCAGGAGCACAATGTGGGCTAAATTATGACCTGTGGGAACTTCTAGCATACAGTAGTTGTCTGAACTCCTCTAATTTCTAGGTTTTCGACAGTGACTTGCCCGATGAGGTGACTAGTACTAGGCACAGAGCCCCAAACAGCACCCACATCCACATCTTCCCAATCTCCAAGCAGAACTGTTTGTGCGACCCGGGGGAGTTCTGCATAACAGGGATGAGTAATCTGGAGGGGCAGAGGAGACCCTGAGGCATGCAGCTGGTGGCAGGGATGCCTGACTCAGTGCCATTTTTCAGAGCTTGACTCAGGGTCCTGTCTCACAGGAGAAACATGCTTGATAAAATTGGAATTTTATTTCCCCAAAGATAGCATCGTGTGGATAGTCCTTCTCACTTCCATTTATCATGTAATGCTACCCACCAGCAGCCCGGAGCAGAAATGCCCCAAGAACATGTGTGTTTGCTCCTTCTTTCCCTTCCCTTTTATGGATCGTCCTGTTCTGCCAGGCAGGGCTTTGACAGCTGCTAGGAACCAGGATGCGGGCGGGGGGTGGGGGGGAACGTCACCTAATCAGCACTACTATATGCTGGAAATGATTGCTGTTTGATGCTGCAGTGATTCTAAAAGCTGGGGACTCGTAGGAGACATTGATACAAGTCTTTCTGACCAAAGATGCACCCATTTCCCCAACCTGTTTTGTGATGTTCTCATTTAGAAAAGGAACTAAACAAGAAACTCCCCCACCCCTTTGACTTGCTTCTCCAGCCCCTTTGTTTTTATTGGGCCCACTTTTGTTTTCCCTTTTTAGTGTGTCCTGGGTTGAAGGTTAAGGTGCAGAGGGGCGATAGCTTAAGTTATTTTCCTCCAAATCCAGCTAACCACAAAGGTTTCAAAGCCTAATGTCCCTAGGTTCCAAACCTCGCTTGGCCAGTGCCTGACTGAGGAAAGAAAGCCATTTCACCTTTTTTTAAAAGATTTATTTATTTATGCATACAAGCTTGGGTAGAGGCCAGAGGCGTGGGGTGGTGAGAGGGTTCACCAGAGACAGAGTGGGGAGCAGAACAGGCAGAGCGACAGAAATACACTGCTGAGGGGAGCAGTGGGCAAGGCAGAAGAGGTCTGCTGCACTATGTGGGAATCTCCCTGGCCGGGTGTCAAACTCGCATCGCCACTGCTGATAGCTCCACGGTGCAGCACTTAACCGCTGCGCCACCAGGAGAGGCCCCACTTCACCTTTTTGAAGACCCTCTTGATCCAGGGCTCTCCTCCCTACACTGGGCACACAGAACACAAAGAATGAAATTCCATACACAGTTGAACTTTGGATGTACTGGGCAAAGGTAGAAAATCAACAAATATGTGTGTGTGTGTGTGTGTGTGTGTGTGTGTGTGTGTGTGTGTGCGCGCGCGCGTGCGTGTATGTCTGATGGTGATGGTGCCTAGAGAAGTGAAGCAGGAAGAGGTAGTTTGGTGTGGAGGGGTCATGTCTCTGACTGGGCAGCTTTGAGCAGAAAGTGGGAATTACCCCTGGGGCTGCAATTTCATACTTTGACCCATCCCCGATCTTCCATAAAATCACCCTCAGTGAAATCATGGAATTCATGAGAAAGCAAGCAGCATGTGGAAGAACCTAGAATACTTTGAAGAGACAAAGACTTAGCTTTGGGGGTGAGTGACTCTGCCTGTTTAGAGGTCGGTCACTGGAGAAGGGATCTGCTGTCAGTGTGCTGCAGTCCTGAGGGCTAGAAGAGAAACATCAGGTAGGGTCAAACGAGAGAACTTGCTATAAAGTAAAGAAGGCACAGTGTAAGGAAGAGTCCCGGCTCCCTGCACAGAGTCTGAAAGCTAAGTTGGAGTCAGCATCTTTACCAACTCCCTGTGCCTTCTGGAGACTGACCATCCACCTTTCTGGGCATCACTTTTTCCCTTTGTCAGTTGGGAAATTGGGACCAATTAGCTTTTACATTTTCTCTGGCTCTACCATTCTGCCGGACTGTGAGTATGCAAGAGGCACCTGATAGTGAATGGGTGACTCATGAGGGAGTGAATTTCCTACTAGTAGGTACCCAAACTGGAGCTGACCACATTCACTTACAGCCATTCATTCACTTGGAGAAATTAATTTTTATTACACCCTTTCAACATACCAGGCATTGTGCTGGGTGCTTTATGGAGATTTTTATTTAATTCTCAAACATGCAAGAAAAGGATTTATACCTCAAGAAAGTAGAATTCAGAAATTAACTAATTTATCCAAGATCGCAGAGCCAATAGTATAATCCAGGATATCTAGAGGATAATCCAACAAACTCAAGAGAACAACCCTCCCTTGTCTCTCTCAACATACCTATTCTCTCTAATGCCAGTTAGTCTCTGAGCCTGGTATGGAAATCCTGCTTTTCTGAGAACAGCACAAACTGCTTTTATCTCCTGGAAATATGAAGTCATTTTTTATCTGTTTACATTTGTTTTTGTTTTTTAATTTATTCTTTGAGGTGACATTGGTTTACAGCAGTGCACGTAAGTGGATGTATAGGATCATACTCCTTCAGATGCATGCCACCATACCACACCTGCCACCAAGGCACAGACAGTCCCCTACCACAGTCCACTGGTGCCTTCACACTTTGCCCTCCACTCCCTCTTCTCTTCTAGTAGCCTCAATTCCACAGCCAAATTTCTAGGGTTTGTTATCAGTTTGGTTCTGTCTAACCCTTTGCATTGTTTCTCTCTATCCCACATATAAGTGAAATCATCTGATGTTTGACTTTCCCCTTCTGACTTATTTCACTTAGTGTTCTCTCCTGCAGTTCTGTCCGTGTTGTAGCAAGTGGAGAGTTTGTCTTTTTTTCATTTTGACTTGTCTACCACAAAAATCTCTGAACCTTAAGTGCTGAGAGTTGGGCTTAATCTCTCCCTCTGTGGAAGTGATACTGATGAGGGGCTGGAAGCCTCTGAGCGCCAGAGAGGGCAGAGCCCTGGTGCAAGTTCCTTGAGATGGCCTTAACCTCATCCTACCCTACTGTGAAGACCAGACTTGTCTGTCACTGACCCCACAGAGGCAAATTTTAAAAGCAAGCACCCTAATTTGCATCCTATGGCTTCAGGAGACACTGGATAGCACCTCTATTGAATAGTAATTTACTGCCCTCCAGGGACTGTCTAGGGCACTAAAGATAGAGCAGTGAGAAATGTAACATCCCAACACTTTGTGAAGTTTACCTTCTAATGGACTCACATACATACCTTTGGTTCATAAAAAAACCAAAGTAGGGAAACAGATGTATTAATAAATGGAATGCACCTGATAGGTACATGCCTCCAAAACACAGGGATGCTAGGGGAAGGGTGGTGGAAAGTGCAAAAGGCCTGTGGGTGAAAATTGTAAACCATTGGCATATACTTATGACGATCATATTTTTTCAAACAAAATTGAGATATGCAGGCTGGCAACAGTTTTGTTTTCATTTCTTTCTAATCTCTAAAATTGAGTCATCTGAAACTTTTTCCAGAAGGATAAAAATAAAATCACATTTAGGAATATATTTAGTGATATGCCTGTATTTGAAAGATTAACACCATATCCAATATAAAACCTAGCACAGAGACTGTTTATATTGGGATCTGCAGTTCTGGGCCAAGTATCTATGTACAAGATAGGCATTCTATAAATCTTGATTAGTCAAATGAATCAGTGTTCACAAATCTGCTCCTGCAGTGTCAGAGCACCTAAGATAAATGCTACCCTAAAACATGGAGATGTGAGCACATTGGGCAGGGAAGCCTGGACCAGCTCAGGGAAGGAGTGTGCATGATTGGTGGCATCGGTTGATGGTATCCGACATGCTTTTGGGACCAGAGGGAATTTTCAAATGATATCACTAAAGTAAAAACCATGTCCTTCCTTTCAACAGGGCATTGTTGCCGGCGCTCGTTCCAAAGGAGAACACAAACAGAAAATCTTTTTAACCATCTCCTTTGGAGGAATCAAAATCTTTGATGAGAAGACAGGGGTAAGTAAAAGAATCACATGACATTGTGAAATTGAATCCATTGACAGATGTGCCCTTAAAAGCCTCCACTCTCTAGGCAGGAATATCAAACAAGAATAAAAACACATAAAGCAACTGACAAACTTCATCAACTGTGATCGTCCATCAAAGACAGGCTCTTCCCCAGCTTGGCCACAGTGTGACTGCACCGTGTTTCTTATAGTGTAATTGTGATAAAAGTGTCACATAGTCCTGGTAATCTAACGGGAGATTGATGAGCTTTGAAGAGCAGTGGGTAATGTGACAGTTTAAGTTAAATTTCTTTGTGTTGGCAACTTTAATGACATGCGTCCTAGAGGGAGACACATGTAGGTCTTTTGACTCGGTCAATGCATCCAGACTCTCTTGAGTTTAACCTGTGGCACCTTGCAATTGCTGTAATCAAAAAGAATAAATGGAGTTCTCAATCTTAAAAAAAAAAAATCTATCACTGCATGGCCAGGAAATGTAAGGGCTGATATGTTTGTTGAACCCTCCAAAGATGTGGTTTGTGTTTTCATCAACTTCCCAGTAGCAATTAGGTCCCAGGCTCATCCCCAGAGTTTGCCTGACATTGTCGATCCTGTTTGTTGACCATAAGGAAAAAACAGAAAAACATTCTAGGATCTGTTTTGTCAAGAGGGCAAGAGTCGACAGGACTTGTTTTTCTTTTATTCACAGAGCGCTTTACAGCTTATAAAACACCTCCACGTACACCGCCTTTGAACTTCACTTTGTAAACAATGTTCAGCTAGCCAAGTTACTTAGCCGAAGTTGTTTTCCATTATTATTTTCTCGCTTCTGTTCTGACTCACATTCAGTTACCCTACAGGGTAGCAGGGTGATTATTAACAGTGCAGATAGGTTTTTTAAGGAAAAATTATTCCTGAATAGCTAATATTAGAATAGATGTTTGTACAGCCAGGTTCCTTGTAGCCAAAATATAGGAGCAACCAAAGTGTCCATCAAGGATGCTTGAGATAGATAAACAAAATATGGTATATGTGTATGGTGAGATTGTTCAGTAATAAGAAGGAAATACTCACTGGTGCTATCACATGGATAAACCTTGAAACAAGCCCGTGACAAAAAGACACATCCTGCAGGGTTACCCTTATGCAGTATACTTAGAGGAGTCAAACTGGGAAAGGTGTAAATAGAGCGGTAGATGCTGGGGATGGGGAGAGGCAGCTGTGAGTCAGTGGTTAATAAGTAGAGCCACAGTTCAGGAAGAAATAGTGATGGTGGTGCTGGAGGGTGGAGATGTTTCACACCATGGTGTCCTCATTGTCACTGAACTGTACACTTTAAAGTGGTTAAAATGGTAAATTTTCTATTAGGTATCATTTACCATAAAAAAACTGATGCTGCTAACTCCCACTTGTTAAGTACCTACTATACACTAGATGTATGTTAGTTCCCTTACATAGTTTCCTGTTTCATCCTCACCATTTCTCCTATGAGATGATAATAATAATATTTCCTTCCCCGAGTACGTATTTTGTGCCAGGCATGCATAAGCCCTTTATAAGTACCAGCACATCCAATCCTCACAACAACTGAAAAAGGAAAATTGTATTGTAATCTCCACCTTATAGTTGAAGACATCAAGGATAGAAAAATTCATGTAACTTCCTGAAAGTAAGTGGTAGTGAAGACAGTATTAGAATCCAGACAGTTTAGCTCGTGTCTTTTCAGTTAATTGTGGTGCCTATTATCTCTCAGGATAAGGGATGCTCCCAAATTCACCCAGCATGTTAGAGGCAGAACTGGGTCAAAACTCAATGCAATTGACCTTGATCTAGTAGAGAAAGGTTTACCTACCTGGAGGTAGGAGGAAGTTGATAATGAGGGCACAAGCATGCAGTGGTAAAAGTATTTGATACAGCAAGATTAAGAGCCTAGTGTCAGCCTCTCTTCCCTTAATAAAAGTATACTTTTTGAAACCAAGGAAGGTTTTCCTTTTCCTGGACAGACTATAGTTTGGAGACCTGTGCTCAGTTTTGAACTGAACAGTTTCAAAAAGGATGTGAGCAAATCAAACCATACTCTGACAAGGGTGATTGGGGTGTTAGGGGGATTGGAAACTACTATGCTGAGCCAGGACTTTTCAGCATAGATGTTGCCTCATGGGGTCTGGGGTGAAACACAGAAGACAGAGAGCTTTGGGCTTATGGAAACTTAGAGGCTGTTATTGATCCCTTAGCATCCTTTGTAGGCACCAAGTAATGTGCATCAAGCCCAACTGAGAGATGCTGTCCGTGATTTATATGCCCCAGTATTATGTCATCATCTCTGATCTCTTCCCAGTTCCTTGCCTGTCAATCACCATGACAAGTGGTAAAACCAAGCGACACGAGTGAGGCAGAGGATGAGATGCTTTATCTTGTCCGAGGGCCATGTTATTGGGCTTTGCTCTTCCATCATGTCTCCATTCACCAAATAGATTGTGCCCAGATGATTACAGTCCCAGTCACCAGGTTTTAACTAATGAGAAGTGATACTTGACATTCTTCATTGACCTTTTCTAAATCCTCACTCAAGGGTGACTAAAGAAAGATACCACCAAGCTTTATTATTTATTCTTTAGTGTGACACAAAGAGACAAAACAATAAAATCACTATTTCCACTCACAGCCATTTGGCTTTGTGGAAAGGATGTCAGCTCCCTAGTGGAAAATCAAAAAGAAGGCGAGTTCAATGTTTTCTCTCTGGCTTGGTCAACTCCAGTTCTGTTTGATTAACATTAGGCCTCTGGCATCTGACTTCTTCAACCTTAGCTTCTTAACATGCCTCAACACAAGTCCAGGGAAAGCTGGTGGATGGGGCTGAGCATGCTTATGCCTGGAGTAGAGATGATGGGCAGCCCACATTAAAAGTGTTCCTCTCTGCAAAGTTGTAGAGAATAGACTTGCTCTGTGGAACCTCAGGGAATGGAACCATAACTGGTGATGGAAATTTCTAAGGGATTGTTTCATATTACACTGGTCAACAGTGAGATCATTACTGACTTTAAAAGGCCCTAATCTGTAGTATCTTAGTGTGCTGAACATGAATATAACCCTGAAAATTTTTTATTAGCTCTTGTTTTGAAGATATTTCATATAATTAATTTCATATGTTTCACCATGTAAATTTATCCAGTGGGACTGCAACAATATCCTAAATCAGCCCAGAATGATATAATATTGCATCATATTGCATAATACCATCATGCACACATCATTTAGAGTTGATTGCATCATTTTCTGATGCAATGCAGTACTACTGCCAGGCAGCTGCTGAAGTAAGCTGACATCAGCAGTGCACTATATAAAGCCCTGTCGGAAAGGTTGAGCATTAAAAATATTTCAGACTTTGTGCGAGACAGTTGAAACTGTTGTTCCATAGAACTGTTATTATTTTATCCATTTAGGCACAATCCAGAACAGTAATGCCTCGAAAGTGCGTTAATAGTGTAGACAATTTCCTTGCTCTGTTTGTGGGGAAGTGACATTTGCCAACCAGAAGAAAAGTATCACTTCTTAAGTGAAGAAGGCTTATCATCTTGACTTCGGATGCAAGGTTGGTGACCAAGATAAGCCTTGGGCCCCGCATATATGCTATGCTCCATGGACAACACAGCTTTCACAGTGGTTCAATGGCAAAAGACCTAAGTGCCATTTGCAGTCCCCATGGTGTGGAGAGAGTCAAGCAACCACATAAAAGACTGTTACTTCTTCTTGGTTCCTCCTCTTTCCATGGAATAATGAAGCAAAAGAAGTTGAGAATAGTCTACCCAAACATTCCATCTGCATTGAGACCAGCTCCAGGTGGTGAGGGACTTCCTATTCCAGAACCTCCAGCAGAATATTCTCTTGATTCATCTGATGAGGACAAGGGTGAGGCGACCTGTTCTTCTCCTGTTCCATCAGCATGCAGTGATCCAGATTTCCACTGTGGTGCATCATCAACCCCACACAGACTAACATGGGAAGAACTAAATGACCTGATTCAAGATTTGGACTTAATCCAAGAACAAGGCAGAATTGCTAGGATCAAGACTCCAACGTTGGAATCTTCTGAAAGATGTCACAATTACTTAATATCGAAAGCACCACCAACAGTTGGAGCCTTTCTTCAGAAAGGAAAGTACTCTGGTATTCTGTTCCAATATTGAGGGCCTCATGAATGCCTTAGAAATTACTCATGACCCACAAGAATGGAGACTATTTCTAGACTCTTCAAAACTGAGTCTTAAGGCTGTGCTTTTACACAATGGAAACCATCTTCCATCTGTTCTATTCTTGAACAGCTGTACAAGAGATAAGTGAAGAAATCTAAGTAGTAGTCTATGACTTGATTTTTTTACAGGTATTAACCATAGGCCTATTACTATTGGCATGCATTTTGTGATGTAAACATCAATTTATTGCAGATTACAAAAAAGTAGAGCCAAAATTAGAATTTGACTGTCATATTCATGTTGTGCACATACAAATTGATAGGAAATGGCTAATTTTATTTCAGTAACATGACTTTTGTAAAAAAATGTTTTGACCAGTGTTATCAGTGGGAAGAATCGCATGTGCACCAGAGCTGTTCAACTGTTAGGTCAACCACCTTATGTGCGTGTGCGTTCAGCGCCTTTAGACTGTCCTTGCAATAGCCATGTGATGGGGCAATAGTAGAGGGGAGTTAGGTAGAGGAGATATTGAGCATAGTCACATCCTAGTTGTTTTCCAAGACCAGTGTTATGATTCTGTTTCTCCCTTAAAGTCATATCTATTGATGTGATTTATTGTTAGATAAGTGGAGGTTTATCAACCCTGTATTGGAGACTAGGAGAAGTAATAGTTTACCAAACCTTTGTTGTTGCCCAGCAGGGGACAGACTGAATGGAGCAGGATAAGAATCTAAGTATTTTTTCCCACATATCAAAGAACTGGATCTTTGTTATTTGGAGTGACAAATCTTAGTTATTTATCTTGTCTAAAATATTCCTACTCAAACTTGACTGCACTTTTTTCCCCCAAACCAAGAAAAGAAACATTTGCAGAACATGACAATAGCTAGAATTTTAAAATTCAAAAGCTGTCAAAAATGTTTTGATCCCAATTAAAGAGACCCTTTGCAGCAATTTACACCTTGTCTTAAATTTCAAAGAGTTCTTGATACCAATCCTTATATGAGTAACTTGTTTTATTATTAGCTTGTGGCAGGGAATAAATCAATATTGAAAGCTGTTCATATGTTCAGACACTTAGGTATTGTTAATGTCAAGGGAATCAGAGAGAATGCAGAAATGTCATATGTAAACTTACTGCTTTTAGTAATAGTAGGAGCAAATCAGGAGGAGAAATGGCTTCAGTTCAGTCTGTGACTAGGTACTCAAACAAGGCCAGTGGCTGCCAAGGCAGGAGTAGGGTCATCTTCATTTCACAGACGTAGAAACAGTTTTGGGAATGTCCTGATTTGGTTCTGGGCTCAGCACAGACCTTCCCTAACTCAAGACCTATCTATTTCTAGGGAACCCCACTGACTCTCATGTCTCCTTTCACAATTTTATGAATTACTCTAAATTTCTACCATAAAAATAAAAAATATTTCTGGACCATAAGTCTGTTATACACTGAAGGCCAATAGTGTACATCAGAGTTCTGATATGACCCCATAATCATAGGATTTGGGCTTGGTAATTTGACTTACCCAGCATTTGCTTGCTGTACTATGTCTACCTTGCTAAGTACGTCACAACAATCTATGAAGTAGATGCCATTATGGTCACCATTTTACAGTTGAAAAAACTGAGGTCTTGATAATTTTAGTGACATAGCTAACAGTGGCAGAGCTGAGATTCAAACCCAGGTAGTCTGGTCGAGAATCCTTGATACAGAATACCCATCTCAGTCTGTTTGAGCTGCTCTAACAGAAGTACCATAAATCAATGGACATGTAATTGGCATTTATTCCTCACAGTTGTCTCATTCATTGCTCTATCTAGCATATGTCCTGGCAGGTGACAGAAATGATAATGGCCATTGTAGAAAGGAGGGAAGGCAGTCCAGGAGGGATAGAATGAAAGAGAGGGAAGGAAGAAAAATGGTAATAGTGAAAATCAACTTAAAATGTGAATTTTCTACGCCACATACTAGACTCCAAGATGCTACATATCAAAGCTACTGAGTTTGCCACTCAGGCAGTGCATACAGAGGAATGGCGCACATGAATCAGTTACCCAGTCCTAATGTGTTAAGGCTGGGACGTCTTTTAGGCATCAACTAACTTACTCATTTACAACAAAGAGACCCAGAACCCAAAGAGGAGGGACACCTAAGACCTCCCAGAAGATATACTCAAGACACCTTGCCTTGAACATCACTCAGGACAGACTGGAGTCACTCCCACAAAATAGGCAGTGTCCTCTTCTCCCCTCTTTCCATATCCGTCTTGCTTTCCTGTTTGCTGTCTGCCTTACAGCCATACCACTTGCTTCTTGGCTTGTGTTCACACTCCCAGGTCCATTTTAATATCAAAGAGTGAACATCTAAGGGGAAAAAAATGGGTGTCTGTATGTTTAGTGTCTTGTTGGATGATATTGGATTTTAATTTATCACAATAAAAAATCAATTTATATCTCAAAACCAACACAGTTTTAGAAACTGGCACTGTCAGGAAGCTGCCTCTGTAAGATAATTTAGGCAGGGGATACTTCATGACAGAGGATGAAGGATGTTGATATTACCCTGGAAAATGAGATCATGAATGTTTTCAAGCAGATTTGTTAAATTCAGAAATGTACTGTTTTCTCCTTAATGAGCCATTTTATCAAGTTTGTTTTTTAAAAGCAAAGTAATATTTTCTGTGTTCAATGCTTTCATGCGCTGGATCTCATTTAATGCAATTCCGTAAGAGTTCAACTAAGAAAGTATTATTATTATTACCTCTAAACAAATAAAGAAACTGAGAACCACATAGGTGAAGAGACTTGCTCAAGGCCAAATGCCCCATAAATGGCTCCACCTGGGCACTGAGCCCAGCATCGCACGACATAAGGCTGGTGTTCTTCCCACCTCGCAGCGGTGCCGTCTCTCCCCTCCAAGGACAGAGCTAGCAAGCAACCACTTGTGCTTTCTAGAGGGGAAAATTCAAACTGCCCACAGGGTTGTTGTCACACAGACAAATCTGGGGCCTCCCTCCAAAGGGGTGTGAACTATGCAGTGTGATCTTGGGCATGGCTCCTCTGCCTGCTGTCTGAGCCTCTCTTCCTCATCTGAAAACTTGAGGACCATTTTGCAAGCTTTTTCTCAAAGGACTGGATACTAAGACTTTTCAGGCCAGGCAGTCTCTCCCTACACTTTAATTTTGTCATAGTATCATGAAAGCCACCAAAGGCACCACGTAAATAAATGAGCACACCAAGTTCTGATAAAAAGAAGCATCTGGTCCACAGTCTGTGGCTTGCTGAGTTTGTTCGGCATGATGAAGAAGGAGTCCTTAGTCTTCTCAGCCTGACGGCTTGGAGAGCGTGGCATGAGCACCTTCTGCAGATCTCTGATTCTTTCAGTCACTGCTTTTTGATGGCTGACTTGGGGATGGCCTTAGAAGTGACTGTGTGAACTTTGAAGATGTATTCAACTCTGAGGCATCGTATTAGTTGTTGCTTCTGTTAATATCTGTCGGGCGCCATGCTCAGTGTTTAACATCCAGGTTTTTCTCACTGTGTCTGGCCATTACTTATGAGCTCCCTCTTCCTGTCCCCACTTCATATATGAGGTGACTGAGACTCAGGCAGGTTAGGGAACTTGACCGGCTCTGCTATTACATTTTAATCCACTTATTCATCCAACATATATTCACTATGCACCTGGTCTATCCCCAGGAGTATTCTCAGAGATATGCCTGCTTGGTGAGCAAAACAAGCATCCTTACCTGGTAGCATTTACATTCCAACAGAGGGAGACAGGAGAGAGACAATAGACACACATAAATAATACACTCTGCTAGAAAGTGTAAGTGCAGTGGAAAAAGAAACAAGTAAAGCAAGGTCAGGGCCTTTCCCCACTGTACTTTCTTTGTCCTTGCGAAGGGGCTATGACATATGTGCATTGTAAATCACAGATATTAACGTGCTCCGGGAGCTTCTTGTGGTTTTGAGGGTCAACAGAGTAATGGAGAAAGACACTTGTGAAAATTCTCATCCACATTCCAGAGGCTGTTACACTGGATAAATCAGAGCTGCCCGTTTGGGTGTTTCTGCTGTTATTTCGATGGCTGATCGCCTTAGATGGGTTCTACTGTTTATTGTTTTTCTGTCTCTTGCATTTCTTTAAATTTTAATTTAAAACTCATTTTCCATGACTGTGCCTTGGTTATTTAATAGATGCTTCTGTTTTTCTGAAGATGCTCCTTACCGGAGCTGTTTGTGTTGAAGTGGTGAGGCTGTAGGTGCAGCACAGATGAGGTGGTTCTTTGTGCCTCTCAAATACTTGGGGGCAGCCCAGGATAGACCAGCATTTATAGTGCTGGGTACAGCAAAGTAATGTGTATCACAGAAGGGGAGACCCTGGGGCAAGGAGAGAGCCTGGGGAAATCCACCTCCCAGAGAAAAGGGTTCTGTGGGGAAGTGTGGATGGTAGAATTGAGGAGCCGGGGGCCACGGGGACAGCAGCAGGGACAGAGCTCTGAGTTTGCTGTCACTGCTTGAGCTTGACCTCCAGCGACAGCAGCAGCAACAGTGATGATCACGGTAACAGCACTTCCGGCTGATCTCTTATACAAACCTTGCGAGATAGAGGAGTTTTCTCTTATTGATACAAGATCACATTTAGATTCAGAGAGTTGCAATAAATTGCCAAGATGTCTCAGCTAGTAAGGGGTGTCCTGTCCCCGCTCTTTTTCAAACCACTCCAGTTCATCAGCTAAAATAAGGAAACTGGTATGTTTTACATTCATGGTTAGATGTTACCTGCAGCAAAATACTTCTGTTTCCTGCTTTACTTTCTCATTTGTTCTTTGTACCATATCTATATATAAATATATATACACACATACTTAGATACATTTATGTATACGTTACAAATATATAATTTATATATATATATATAAACATCAGCAGTAAGATGAATTTAATGAATTTAATGCCCTGACTTTTGTTATCTTTTTCTTACAGTTGCTACCTCTTATACCTTTTCTTTAGACTAAGAGAAACCATGCTAGCTGGTAAAACATTTCCATGGCCTGATTACCTCTAAATATAAAATGTGCAGAGAACTTTCTACAAACAAAACGAAATGCTAGACTGTGAGCATAATTTGAGGGCAGGGTACATGCTATGGTTATTCCTTTATCACCCACTCTGGCACATGGTGGGCTACCACTAGATGTTTGTAGAAGTGCTTGTGTGACCGAATGAGAGAGTGTGTGTACTCACTGAGCCAGCAGGTTATCCCTCACCACCTCTGCTGGGCTAACCTCTCTCATGTCCCTTGGATCAAAACATGCCTGCACATGGCCCAGGGTCTGGGGTGACCAGGCATCAAAATTCTGAGGTACAGAATTCCCTTCTTGAGAAGAGCTCCTCCCCTTTGGCTGGGCAGAGGGTGGGTGGAAGAAGGTGAAAGTTTCTGGCCTCTAGAAAATTCTATGGTGATACTGCATAGCACTTAGTAGCACATAGCACTTAAGAATTCAGTTGTACTGAAATCTTATAGAAGCTGAGCGGTCTCTACTTCTACTCCATATCTAACTGTGTCTGTGACTGGGCTGAGTCAAAGTCCAGTAAAAATGGGGCGCCCCCTACAGGGGTTTACTGTTAAAGATAAATTGCAGCCAGGTGATCTAAAGCCCCTCACCCCGCCAGGTAAACTTCGTGAGAATTCTGCGGGATTTGTTTACCTGGGGTGGGAAAGGCAGGGTCTGCAAGGATATATTTAAAAGGGGAACTCAGGAAGAGAACGGACAGATGCCATTATTCAGGAAAAAAGTACCGTCATGAAGAAGAAGGTAGAGGCCCAAAGTGGGAGCCTTTCAAAATGCATGAGTGCAGTCTGATGGGCCTTCTGGCCGCTGTAGTTGCTGTTTGCAATGCAGTTTTGGGAACATTTTCAGTTGCGTCCTGTGTCATCCTCGTAAGTTAGAACCTGGCCTGCAGTCTGATCAGTACACATCGGAAAGAAGACGCCATTATGGAATTGGGGCCCACACCAGCAGTGGTGGGAAACCTTCATCAACATAAGAAAGAAGATGACCAGTTGAAATCGTGGCCTATTGTCTGGAAAAAGAGCTTTACAGCCAACAGTGGCAAAAAGATGCCACCTTTGTTATCTTTTGGGACTTAAAAGGATTGACATTGTTTTAAGTAAGGTAAATGACCATATGTTAACTTTAGTAATCCTCTGTTTTTCCTATGTTAATTTTAGTAATTCTTTGCCTTTCCCTGTTTGTTAAATAAATCCCAACGTTGTTGTTCCCTATACCTGAGTATTCTTACAAATGTGTGTGCGGGTGCATAACCAATATAGTAACTGGTAGCAGTTGAGGCACTGCCTTTGTCTAAATTTGAAAAGCCTCATTTTTTTCCCCACTATCATGTCCAGCTAAAACCATTGGCCATTATGGATGACATCTAAATTCTAAATTCTATCAACAACTATCACCCTGAGACAGAAAATGGCATGTCCTATCTGCTGTTGGATTGAGTGAGTCAACATACTTTACTCCAGCCAGATCTGTCCTTCCCATGGCTTCCCTTAACTTCTAGATAAGTAGAAGGTACTGTCTCAATTTCCAGTGTTATTAATTGCCTTAAGACATAGGTAACTCATTCTCCCCATTTTCTTTCCCTTTCCCCATGTCTTTATCTTTTTTTCTTCATCCCTTTGCTTTTATTCTCATGTGCATGTAGATAATAGCAAATTTTTTCTCTTGTCATGTTTTTTCCAGACATCAAATGCTGCTTTGCATTATGGTAACCTAAGTAGAACCTGCTATAAAGGAAGTATAGTATATTTTGTAGATTGAGGAGACAGGCATAGCTAATGGAGAGACTAACATTTATTGAGCAACTACTAAATGCTATGCAATATCACCATAGAATTTTTCTGGAGGCCAGAAACTCTCGCCTTCTTCCACCCACCCTCTGCCCAGCCAAAGGGGAGGAGCTCTTTTCAAGAAGAATTTTGTACCTCAGAATTTTGATGCCTGGTCACCCCAGACCCTGGAACATGTGCAGGCATGTTTTGATGCAAGGGACGTGAAAGAGGTTAGCCCAGCAGAGGTGGAGAGGGATGACCTGCTGGCTCAGTGAGTACACACACTCTCTCATTCGGTCACACAAGTACTTTATGAGCTCTGGGTGTTAGTAACCCCACTCTGTGGGCAAAGCCATGAATGTTGGGGAAGGAGGAGAATAGAGATGCTGTAGGCACTCAGAACAGAGGCCACAGACTTCATAGGTCTGACTGGAGTCAGGGCCTCGCTGTCCAGTGAGCCTGACATCAGGAGTGGGGTACAGCCATTAGGGGCGTGAACAGCACTTCAACTGTAGCTTCAACCAGAGTACAGGATTCTGTTGGGATCACGCTGGCATTCCCCCTTTCTCTGGCCATTTCAGTCACACAGTTCAGGGATTTGCCTGCCAGAATGAATGCGACTTGTTAAACTATTTAAAAAATCAGGAGATTTCAAATGTGCAAGGAATTACCAGGGAAGCATGGCCTCAGTATTTAAATATGAAATGCCTGCCCCTCCAGAGACCGAGGTTCTGAATTTTTCATGATGTCTAAGAGATGTGCAGGCTATTTTGAGATTATATATTTAAAATTTTGAAAATAAAGATTGTACTGGCAATTGTCTAAACTCAAGACAGTCATAACCTCTCTTTTGAGGAGAAGATACTTCATCTTCAATATAAATGGGTCCGAGGAGAGTGTCTGAGACTCTGAGATGCAGAAATGCATCATCTCGTGATGCTGTGCAGTGTGATATATTCACCCCTGTGAATAGACGCGCATACTCTTTCATGTTTATTCCTGGGCTGTCAAAGGCAGTGCTGGTATTTTTCCGCTCATCTGTAGCCTGTGCTACAACCACCCTAGCATTTAACAAAAACTTCTTTATCTGATACAGTGATAAAAAAGGGCCTCTTATATTTGAGAATCTCTTTGTAGTTTTGAAGGTACTTGAGCTTTTTTTCTTACTACTGATCTTCACATTCATCTTACAAGGGACAAATCACACATGTAATTTTACTGGTGATCAATCTGGAGCTCAGAAAGGTTATTTGCAGATACAGAGTCACACAGTGATAATTGATGAAGCCTAATTCCTATTTAGAAGTAATAGCCTCTCTGTTTCTAAAAGTAGCACATATTTATTCTGGAACAGTTAAAAAAAATACAGAAAAGTTGTAAAGAAGAAATTACAAATGGTCTGAATTGCTGCCACTTCAATATTGCCTTAGTCAATATTATACACAAGTATAACATTTTTCCAAAATTGAAATTATACTCTAGATGGAGCTTTGTAATGTACTTCTGTGCTTAGTCATTTCTTTTATTTAATATTTTTCTGTAAGAACATTTTCAATCACTGTCAAACATTTTAGAATATGACTGGAACTTAATTTAATAGACATTATGTTGTTAGCAGTTGCATCTTCGGGCACGTCTTAATACATACCTGTGATTATTTAGGTCGGTATGCATGTATATTTTTATGCCTTTTGATTTTCTTTGTCAATGTATGTTCTAGAAAGTTGTACTAGGATGCTGTAAACATGTTTTACTACATGTTTGTCAGCATGGAGTAGTATTGTTTATTTAAAAAGAACAAAATCTTAAACTTTTCGATATTAAACTGTAGTTTTAGTGCCTGTCTTAATTTCATTATTGCTCGTAATGGTCATTACAGGCAGCAATGTAATTGTGAAGTTTGTCTTTTCTATCCATTACACTAATACTCCTTTGGCTTCACCTACAAGTTTGAGTGATGCCAAAGGGCACTGAATTTCTTGCAGGGCTTGGCTCATCAATTCTCAAGGTGTTAACTGTCTGACCACCACTTGCCCTTGATCATAAACTATGTTTAGGGCAATATTATCGATTCTCCGTGTATGTATAAATCTCACCAAGAGGAGAAAACCTAGCAGTTTTTAATATTATAATTTAAGATTTCTGATCTTTGACTTTCAAATAGAATAAAATGTATTTATATATTCATCCCTACACTTAAAGCTATATAGTCTTGGATAAGTCATTTTAATCCCTACACTTAAAGCTATATAGTCTTGGATAAGTCATTTTACCAGTGTGAGTCTAAGTTTTCTTAATTATGAGATGGAGATGGGGATGACCTTGGCCTTTGGGGGAGATCATTACAATAATTAAGGGAGGGCAAATGTGTGTTACAGGTCTTGATAAGCAAGTGCTTCCTGACCATATGTGTTATTTTTGTCTTAAGAGAAGAATAAGCCGATTCAGCAAATGTTTACAAATGAATAAGTTCTTTTGATATTTACTCTAATGGCTCTGTATAATTAAGGGAAAACAGATTTCTTGAGCAAAGGACTGGAGTGTAGGTTCTGTCCAAACACAGCATTAGTGGAATCTGAATAATGAGATTTACGAAGGCCTATCTCAGTTCCAGGACCCCATGGTGCTCGTCTGTTTGGTTTTCTGCCCACAGAGCCTCTGTCCTTACCTCTCAAACAAGGTGCTCTAGAGAACTGAATGCACCTTAAACCTCTTGAGGCCCATTCTCTAGCTTCATAGTACTTTCTGCACAAATCTGTGTTGGCTTTTACTCCTTTTATGAAGCTCTCTGAATATTGTTGGGCAAGTCAAGGTGAGCTATTCCGTGGGGTATAAATCTCTATCCGTAAAAGCCAGAGCTTCCAGCAGCACCCAACATAGCAAGTTGTTTCCATGGCCTGATATGCTCAGTTGTAAAAACTTACATTTCCCCAGCATGCACTGGGTATGAGGCACAGGGATACAAAGATGAAGCAGAGATCCCCTTCCTACACAGGACTTGTGATCGTGCAGCCAAGTAAATACCCAGTTACACAGCCCCATGATAAGCAAGATCTTGGTGTGGTCACTCACATCAGGCTCATATGCATGTGCTTCTGTGTGAATGACTTGAAAGGAAAGCAAACAGAATCATCCTAATTAAACAAGCAGGTGATCCTTAATTGATCTATAAAGGAAATGTTGGAAAAATATAGATAGAATACGGAGAGACTACACAGAGGACAGAACCACTGACCTGATCCCTCTCAGAGGAGAGGCGTGAAAATCCCCTCGGCCTCATTTCTCACTGACTCCCACAGCCAGGACCACTGCCGGTTCCCATTCGCCAGTCTGTCTTGGCCTTTGCATGTGGTGGGTTTCTGGTTTTCTGGTCTTTCTGCCCAAAACTTTTCATCACCTGCTTCTCCCCCAACTCTCTTTGCCCCTTCCTATATCTATCTGACTCCAGTTTATCTTACAGACCACTCAGCTCAGTAACTATTTCTTCAGGAATTGTTCCCTAATTATCTCACATTAGTTATCTCTTCTCTATACTTTCGTAAGCCAGCCAGTTCTGATATTATTAAAATGTGTTGTGCAGAAGATAGAAGCTACTGAGGGATCTATTATGGATGAATGGGTAAGCAAAATGTGGTATATCCATACAATGGAATATTATTCAGTCTTTAAAAAGAAGGAGATTCTGATATGTGCTAACGTGTTTGGACTTTGAAGACATTATGCTAAGTGAAATAAGGAAACCACAGAGAAACAAATAATGTATGATTCCATCTGTAGAAGGTTCCTGGAGTAGAAACAGAGAGAGGGTGGTTGCCAGGGGCCTGGATGGGATAGGCGAATGGGTAGTGCATGTCTAATAGGTATATGTTATTGATAATAGGTAATAGGTAATGTCAGCTGGGGAAGATGAAAAATTGAACAAATGGATAGTGGTGATTTCATTGCAGTATGAGTATACTAAATATCACTGAACTGGACACTTAAAAATGGCAGGAGTGATACATTTTATGTTATACACATTTTGTCAGAATAAAATATGTCATAACTGAGTGTGTTGTAACATCATACTTTCCTGTACCTTAAGTTGTTTTGAGATCAGAAACCATGGGCTTTCACCAGCATAGCTCAGCATTCAGCACATACCTTGCAGGTAGCAGTAGGTGCTTACACAAAAATAAAAAGTTGAATAAAAGAATGAATGTAGAAGTCATCTGTTACCACTGCATCAGACTAATATATTCTAATTTTATAGGTTCATAGAGGAGAGGTGGACTTTCTAAGACCATGTTAACTAATTCCCAAGGCAGGAGTACAACCCAGATGTTGTCAACCCCAATCCAAAAATATCTTTTCATTGCGCCACGTTCATTTGCTGTCACTTTCTACACACATTTAGATAGAACCAGAGAAGGTGGATGCAGATAAATGAACCTGAAATGCCATTTCTTAAATTTAAAATGATTTTAGAAGATGGAAAGGAGGCTAGAAAACGAAGGGGGGGGAAATTGAGACTGATATAAGACTTTCCCTGGGATATAGTCACTTTTCATTTGCTTTTTATTTTTTCTAATCTCTTGCCATGTAACCAAAAGAATTGGAATGGGGAGATTGATTGGGCAATCAGTTGTTTCCCAAGGGCTGGAACGGAATCCCAGTCTCTTAGGTAATTTAACCTGGAAGGGGGTTTTGCTGTAGGGAACAGCCCACATGGTTGGGGACGGACAAGATGATTTAATAGGCCTCTTCCTGCCCTAATTGCTAATCTTCCTTGTGGGAACCCCCTTCTTGTGCTGCATTAAAGACTCCATTAATTTGTTTATATATAAATTCAGGCTACTTCTAAGAGGCTTCTACTCAAGAGTCCCTGGCTTGTATCACCCATTAGGATTTACCGATAAGAAAGATGCATTATACATTTTATTACCTTGTCTGTGGAGCACATGTGACAACTATAAAGTACATTCATGTATAGTATGAATAACTGTCAGGGTAATTGATAAAGTAGTCTGTAATAAAGGTAACTAGAATGGCATTCCTAGATGCTGAGGTCTCTAAGTGCTTAAGAGGAATGGTGGGGGCGGGGGGAGAGGGGTGAAGGCACTAAATAAATCCAGTCTTTCAGAAATTGCTGGCATTTAAAAAAATAGCCAACCAGAATCCTTAGGCCTGCATTTCACTTTCAAGTGTAATTATTTTATGTTGCAATTCATATCTGCTGACACATTGGAATCAACTCAAATAAAGGAATGCTATAAATCTTGCATTGTTTGGATTAAGCACGTGTTGGTGCTGGGAGAAGTCTGGAAGGAGGCTGCCTCTATGTGTAAATAGTTTAAAAGAATCAAGTGGCTGGAAAAGATGTAGATCCAGTTAAGACAAATGGTTCACAAGCAGCCTGCCAGCCTGTTTAAATATCCAAAGAAATAAGAGGCTTGATACTTTAGCCTTGTAGGTGTATAGTAGCTTCCTATTTTCATAACATTAATAATAATAGTAGCTGACACTGTCATCTATTGGGCTTCTACTGCACACACTCTACCTATTTATACTAGCCTTTTATGTCTCCTTTTATATCTCCTTGAAATAATCCTACATTGGTGGTTTTTCCACCCGTGTAATAGAGCAGGTTATTTAACTTCTCTGCAACCCAGATTATTCATTTGGAAATAGAAATAATTATAGCAACCCTCCCAAACATCACAGGGTTGTTGAAAGGATTAAGGGTCAACTGGTGTCTGCTAGTACCTCAGTGCGTGTTGTGTCTTGTCCAATTGTGAATTAGTGTCACCCTCGCAGACTTCGAATAATTCTTGCAGTGTAATCTGTACTTCCCTTTTCCCCCATGGAAATCTGCTGTATGTTGTTACATCCGCTTTCCCCTCTTACCAGACAGTGTATTTGAGTTATGACTAACCATCGCTGGTTTGGTCACCCTCCCACTCCCCTCCTTTTATGTCAACCCCCACCATTACCATGTATTTTTCTTCAGCAGCAGTTGTGCTATTAGACTCTCCTTGAAAGTACTGGAGGAGTTAGATCCAGATTATAGGCCACCCCTAGAGCCCTATAATCTGAGAGTCTCTGCCGGCTCCCCCTCTCATTGGCTGTGTACCCTTGAAAGAGTTCCCCTAGTTGTGTCAGACTGTAGGTCCTCAGCCCTGACTGCAGACCCACCCATCCAGTAGAGCTGCGGCCAAGAGTGATATCCTGAGTCCCTGTCAGGACTGACCCATCCTTTCTCCTTTAGCCTCTGTGACAGTCCCATAGTCTTCATAAAGCTTTCATTACTAGGATTGGATGGGAAGAGAAACACAACATCTTAGAAAGATTTTCTGCACGGAGGCACAAAAACACCCTAACTTAGAAATTGAACAGTGCTTGGAACCAATAAAGGATTGGTGGGGAGGACACAAATTCAATCTCGGTTTTGCTTGGGAACTGTGTTACCTTGCAGGTTAGCAAATTCTCTGGAGCTCGGTTTCTTCATTTGTAAATAGTAATATATCTGGCACTGCGCTGAGGATTTGAAATATACTGTGCATGTCAGAAGTGCCTTAAAAACTACAAAATGCCTGCAAATGATCTTTGCCCCTCACAGTAGGAAGCAAGTGCTCTTTAGAGCTGAAGATGGAAGCTCAAGGTGCAGTTGCACAACTGGCCAGCTGTGACCTTGGGCACATTGCCTCTCTGAGCCTCATTTCTCCATCCGTAAAAGGTACAAAAAAATCTTAATATTCCACACCTGTTTCACCATAGTGGTCAGGCTCCAATGTGATATAAAGGAATTTTGTTTAAAAATTGAATCCGAAGATACTCCGCAGATGTCAGCCACCATGCTTATCATGGGAAGGACCAACCCGGGGAGTGTCTCATCTTCCTCCTTGCAGGCCCAAAGGTCTCCTTTGTAAATGCAGTTAATTTACCCATGAAGAAACCGTTCCTTTTCACTGTGAGAAGATTTCAGCTTTCTCAGCCAAATGACTCTCCTCACCTATTCCATACCTCTCTCGGAGAGAGAATAGGGAGGAAACAGAAGTCACAGACAGGAATCACTGGGCTTTTTCCATGTAGGTAGGAATTAGAATAGCCATGACTGTCTTCACCTCTCATTTTGCTGTCTGCCTGACAATGTTTGCACAGTACTGGGATGAAGTAACTAAGATCTCAATTCAGGATAAATGCTACTTCTGCTTTATGCAGAAAGATATATGCCAGGACATAAAAAGAGTTCTCTCCATGGTGCTCCTATTAATTCATAGCAGTTATAGAAAGCTGTAAAAAGCCACCTAATTACTTTTTCTTCCTGCTGTATATTTTAAGGATGGCAGGTATCCTAGTAGATTCAAGGTAAGTCTAGTATTAAAGCCACTGGGCTATAATCTTCTTCTTTTTACCCCTCTTGTAACCATCAGCTTGGTCTGCAAGAGAGAATATTGGTCCCAAGAACCATTTTTATCCTTGGACTCCCTTTTGTCCTTGTATAAGTGGGTGAGAAACTGAGTTGTCCACTTTGCTTCTACTGGCATTTCTTGGGGCACTTGTAAAATGAAGACAATCTTTGAAATAGTTTCTAAAGTAGTGTGTCTTTCATGCACATATATAATTAAAAACCCTGTGAGATCCCAGCCTGCCTTCTGAGCTAAGAGGTGCACTAATGCCCGACATTCCAAGAATAAAACCACACCCTTAAATAATACCTGAGCACAGTCTGCTGAGCTTGGAAACGGTGGTGACACGGGTCATTGACATGTTCATGAGACACTAGGTGATGGATGAGTTAGAGGTGGACGGGCAGCGGAGGAGCTGAGAGGCAGCACTGCTGTGGCGGTGTTACCTTTTCTCTGCTGCAGTGTTCTCCATGGCTTGATAAGTTTCCCTCATTAGCTTGATAAACAGGTCCTTTGAAGAGCGACTAACCCAGTCCAACTTCAGATCCCTTTACCACCAGAACCCTGTGCCTTTGAAAAATGATGGTTCCCTGATCACGCAGAACAAGGCCAGAACTCCCACAGGTCAGACTGTCACCACGAAGGACCAGTTCAGAGAAGAGTCAATGCCATGTGCCCTTTCCTCCTCAGCCTATGGAAAGCCTTCCCTTTCTTCCCTGAAAACCAAAGTGATTCAGATCATCCTTCTAGAACTGTGCCATCTGAAGTATTAGCCACTAGCCACATGTAGCAACTTAGATTTAAATTTAAATTAATTAAAATTAAAACTTAATTAATTGCCTCAGTCACACTAGGCATAATTAAGTGCCCACTTGTGGCTTGTGGCTACCTGTCTATTTTGTATCTATTTCACAGGTAGCCACTATAGCCACAAGTGGCTTTTGAGCACATAATCCTTTAATCCGTTAAATACAGTAATCCTTTAATGAGGTGGGTATTATTATCTCCATTTTATAGGTGAGGTAATTGAAGCTCAAAGAGTTTATATAAACTTGTCCAAAATCATGTGGACATCCATTGTCATTTATTGTGTGTCTACATGTGCAGCTTCTGGCATGGAGCTTCTCAAATCTTTTCGGTTCCTAAAGTGATAGCACTAGGGCATCTGTGGTAATATTTGGTCTTTGATGCTGGTTCCTGATACATGGTTCCTAAGTCCCTTGGGCCCAGGTCATTTGAGTGATAGGAGAGTCCTTTTTTTTTTTTTTTTTTCCTAATGAGGAATGTTTGGTAGATTCCTGCATAGCTTCAGTATTGGGGCTGGTCACCAGAAAGACCAAGTCATGGTTAGAAGCTTGGTGCTCTCTCATGAGAATGGGAGAGGAACTGGAGATTGACTTAATGAGTGAAAGTGACTATGTGATGCTTCCCGGAGAATATTGGAGTACAGGGTTCAGATGTCTCCAGGTTTGTAAGAACATGGAAGTGCAGGGAGAATGTCTCGCTGGGGTGTGGATTCACTCTCCTGACCTTCCCCATGCCTTGCCCTGTGCATCTCTTCCATCTGGCTGTTCCTGAGTTACATCCTTTTATAATACACTAGTAAGCTAGTAAGTGGACGGTTTCCCGAGCTCTGTGAGTTCTGTGCACCTCTCAAGCAAATGAATCACACCCCTGGGGAGGGCTTGTGGAACCCTCCACTTTATAACCAGTTGATCAGAAGCACAGGTAACAACCATGACTTGGGCTGGCTTCTGGGGAGTGGAGGGAAACAGTCTTCTAAGAGGGAAGGTGCCCTCAACTTGTGGAATCTGATACCATCTCCAGGTCAGTAGTGTCAGAAGTGAGTGATACTGTGGAACACCCAGCTGACGTTGTAGAGATGACTTGATGTGGGGAGAAGAAACTCTACACAAGTGGTGTCAGAAGTGCTTTGAGAGAGGTTCTGGTGTGAGAGGAAACAGGGACCGAGGAGGAGTGTTCTTTCCCACAAACAACCAAGTGTACAGTATAGACACAGAACATTTCCTTCATCTCAGAACGTCCTGTTGGAGAGGGCTGTTCTTAAGGGAGTGTCGCTCTGCCCTGTGATGAAATGCCCACTTCTTACTAAGTACCTACAATGCGGCCATCCCATGCTAAGTACTCTATGATTCCTAAAATATTTTTAAAATATGTGAATTACCACATGAGAAACCTGAAGCTCAGTGCTGCTGATCTGCCCTATGTGCATAGCTGGTGACTCGCCATGCTGGTACTGGTGCTCGCTGTGTCCTGCAGGAGATGCAGTTATCCTTGTGTGTGTTCTGGTTTAGGGTCCCCAGTGAGCTGGGGAGATAAAGGTGAGCAGCAGAGTGGGCTCAGCTGATGGGGCACAGGGTGGCGACCGTGTGTCTTGACAAGTTTGTTAGACACTGTGCTGAGTGCTCGCCACGCATTCATCACCTGTAGTTCTCTGAATAACTCCAGCACAGAGATGTCCTTATTACCTCCACTCTTTAGATGAAAAAAGCTATCATAGCTTAAACAGTTAAGTGACATGGTAGTTGGTAAATTAAATGGAACCTGAAATGGAACTTGGCCAAAATCATGGGGTCGCTGAGATGGTCTAGACTTAGATGCCCCTGTCATGTTCACTAGGTCTTACTGCTTTGACTTACGTCAGTCTGATTCAATCTCACTCCCAACAGAATGGTTCTCAGCCTCTTCTGAAACATGGAGGACACTGGTGAATCCTTTGCTTGCTTTGGAAAAGTAAACAGAGCAAAATGTCTGAGTGGAGTGGATGCTTCTGAGTCCAGGAGCTTATCTAGTCCCTGGAGAGCTGGCCCCAGTAAAGGCTCACCCTCTCTCTCCACTACTGAAGTGCTAATCGATGCTGCAAATACATCTGATTGACTTCTTGTCAAAGTCCCATTTCGCAACAATGGACAACATCTTCTGTAATTTGAAAACTGATTACAGACCTGCAATCCTTTTTTTTTTTTTTTTTTTTTTACACAAATGGAATTTCTCTTTAGTAGAGAGCAGAAGCTTACCAGTTGATTCTGATACATTTTCAAGGAGGTTTGTTGTCCCACTCGCTTTTCAGTGACTCTATTAAATTACAGTAACTGAACTCAGGTACAGCAAAGAAGAAAATAGCTCCATCTGCATCCCATTTTCATTCATTAAGAACTCTGAGTCTGATAAAAATGGTGCCTATTTGGTTGTACGACTGTTGTGGTCTGTTAACAGATTTTATGTGTAAGGTTGGTGTATCAGAAATCCCAAATACAGAATGACTGGGGAGGGTAGGTGAGAACGTAGCAAGTGGTCCTCAGTTCTACACTCATATTTTGATCAGGGAAGGGAATTCAGACAAGCATCACCAAGGCAGGGAGAGACGGGGTCAGTTTCCATAGAAACTACTTCTTACAGTGACTCTAAGGCATCACCAAAAGCAGCAGGGCAGTGTTCCAGCCTCGAGTTGAATTCCACTCTAAGAGCCTGTGCGTTCTGAATTCTTGGACCATCCTCCTTGGAAGTAGTAGCATTTAAGAGAAAGGGTTTGTGCTTTGGAATGAGAGCAGTTTGGATCTGAGTGTGTGCTGTGTGCCTCCCAAGGACAAGAATAGGCTCTGAAACCACACACGGCCCATCCTGGATCTTACCCCGGAGTCGGCAAACTCCGATGGCCTGTAGGCTAAATCCACCTGCTATTGTACACCCACAAGCTAAGAATGGCTTTTATATTTTATGATGGTTGAACAAAAATCAAAAGAAAAATAGCATTTTATTACAAAAAGCAAGTGAAATTTACTTCCAGTGTTCATAAATAAAAAGTTCATTGTGGCGCATTCTTCCTTGTGGGTTTATGTCTTATCTGTGGCTACTTTGGCCCTAAAGCCTGGCCGAGACAGTGAGACCTGAGATGTAAGAGATGTTGACTATCAGCCCACTGGGGAAACCAACAGCCCTCCCCCTCCCCTAGAACCTAGATCCCTGATCTAAAGGACATCACCTTAACTTCTTTGTACCTCAGTTTCATCATCTCAAAAGTGGAGTTGGCAGTATTAATCACATCACAAGGTGTGTGTGCAGATTAAACATGATAATAAGTGTGATGCATTTGTCACAAATCCTGTGCAGAGTGGATGCAATGAAGCCCAGCGGATGACTATATGATTTTAGTCGAGTTATTTAAACTCTTTGGCTTCATCTGGAAAGTGGAGATAATAATACCAAGCTCATCCTGGGGTAGCCTATCAGTGACAACAATGACCAGTTTTTACTTAGCACTTAAAAGATTTGAGAACTGAGTCAGAGAACCAGTCAGCGGCCTACCTGTCCCACTCTGGTGGTGCTGACAGAGTGGGTAATGAGGGGACATTGCGATGGCTCACGCGCTGTCTGAAGAATCCCGCCGTGGAGCCTCAGTGCCAGCCGGGAAGTGGGTTTGTGCCTGTGGCCTTCCTTCTCCCCCTCACCTGATAGTGGTGCCTGCCTTTGACACTCCTCTCGTCCTGCCTTGTAACCTAGCCAGTCCTTCACATTTCAGTCTCAGGCATTCCTTACATTGTCTTTTAATGGACCCCAATGTGTATTTAGCATCTTCACTAGAATGTGATTTTTCTTGAGTGGGGGAACCTTATGTTCTAGTCCTGTAGCTCTATTGTGGTACACAGTGCCTGGCCCATTTGAATACTGACATAGTGTTTGCTAATTGCTTGAATTAATTACCAAAATTTTTTTTGATACTTGTGTGTTTTTTCTTACACGAATCCTGTCAGGCTTCTTTAGGTGCTGTGTATTGTTATGAAACACTTGGACTAATGCTGGCCTGAGAGCATCATATGTAAAGGAACTGTTATCAGGAGGCGCCTGTGTCCCCTCACCCCTTGGACTTAGGAGACATTTAAGAAAATATACTAACCTCCTTGTTGAAAGGATCTTTCCTGCTTGCCCTCCACCTCTGCCTGGCAGTTTCATCCATACTTGCTCTTTGAAGTCCAGCAAGGTATCTCAGGCCTGCTAGGTCAGAAGTCTGACCACCCTGTCATGGTGATGATTCACCCACTGGGCTGCAACAGAGGACCTTGAGGAGCATGACTGAGACCTTGAGAAGTAGCCTGTGGATGCGCACAGACTCAGGATCATCTGGTCTGAAGATTCACAGTGGGGGACACTGCAACCCAATGCAGGGCTTTGGCTCTCTTGTCAGAACACCAAGCCCCAAGGCTATTCTATGCTCTCAGCCTCCGAGATAGGGAGAAGGAAATGTGGAAATTACACAGATCATTTGACTTTCCTGATTAGACCCCAGAGTCAAACCGCGGCAGCAAGAATGCCGTCATGACATCACAGACTTTTATGTGCCAGGGACCTTTTAATTCACCCACTTGTGTTTAATAGGAGAATTATTATCTGTATTTGACTGACAAAGAAACTGAGGTTCAGACGTAGAGGTGTACATCTGACACATTTCAGAGCCTGAAGTGAAATTTAAAGTGTTTGTCTCCTGATCATCTAGCCCAATCTCACAACAAATGCATCCTAAATTCAGGGCAGAGATTATTCAGTTATTTATCAATTGAACAACCATTTATTGATCTATCACCTATAATAAGCACTGAGATTCAGCTTTGAATGATGAGACAGATGAGCCCATGACCTTTATTACCTTCTATTTTATTAAGAGAGTCAGGCAGTAATCGTGTAAGTAAATAAAATAATTTCAGGTAGTGGTAAGTGCAGTTCACCCTTGGACAATGTGGCTTTTAGGGGCATAGACCCCCACATATAGTCAGAAATCCACTCATAAATTTGACTCCCTGGAAAGGTATTATAATTGTCCCTTAGTGTCCATGGAGGATTGATTTCAGGACATTCCCCCCAAGTTACATAGAATCACACCTCTTATTCTTAGATTCTACCTTTGCAGTCTCAGCCAGCTGACATCTGTGATTGGTTGAATCCGTGAATACATAACCCACAGATAAAAAATATCTGCATCTAAGTAGACTGGCTAAATTCAAACTCATGTTGTTCAAAAGTCAACTGTCCTATGAAATCTCTTTTCATCCAGGGTATTATCAAAAGAGTGACTGACAGGCAGAGCAAATTAGATGGGAAGGGTAAGAAGGGTACACATCTCATGAAGGGACACTAAAGCCCCGACTTGATGATGGAAGAAGGTATGAATGAAAGCACTGACGAGCTACAGGCACTTGATCTCACAGGTTAAAAACTGCTGCAGGTCAAACAGGCCATACATTCTTCGATGATGGGTATGTCTTGGTCCTGATGGTGTGACAAGGACTGTATGGTCAGTTTGAGAGGAGCTCAAGGTCCAGGTTGATCAGCCTTTCCTCCCTCTTATTGGCAGTTCCCTTCCTCCCATCACCCCCATGCAGAGCCCACCATGCTTCATGCGTGAGTTAGACAGCTTCTCTCTCAGAAATCTGCCCCGGCACTGGCCCCAGTCAATAGTCTGCCTTCTCCCAAGTCCTTTATCTGTCCCCTTTTAATTCTAGGCACATACTTCCCTATGTTGTCTTTATTTTCATTCATTCATCAAGACTGGATTGTAGTATGGTAAACATGCCTTTGGCACTGGAGTTAGGGCAGGCTCTGGGTTTGAGTCCCAATTTTCTACTGTGTGACTTCAGGCAATTTCTTAATCTCCCTGGATCCCAGTTTTATCATCCTGAAGTGGGCATAATTATGTGCTTATAGCATAGGGTTATTTCAAGGTGAAAATCAAATAATGCCCTTAAATCACTTAGTTCATAGTAAGTACCCCATAGATGTCAAAAATTGCTGGAAGGATTGTAGTTGTTGCCTCTCAGGCAATTGTTCACACACCTTTGTCAAGGTAGGATTTGAGAGTAGACACTGTGTATCATAAGCATGTATATCTGCATTACCTAGCCCAGTTCCTGCAGTGTAAGTAGTATTTAATAAACATTTTGAGTGAATACATAAAATTTTCCTCTTGGCTATTATGTCAACCCTATGTTATAGAATTTCAGAGCTAGAAAGAACCTTCACCATCACTGGATGAATTCAACTCCTTAATTTAAAAAAAAAAAAAAAAAAAAAAAAGGAAACAGTAGCCCAGGGAGGTTAAAGAGTTAAGCCCAAAGTTATAAAACCCTCAGGTGGTGGATCTGAAAACCATGTGTCTCCTCTCAGAACAGCCGTTTATGTAGAAGTAGTTATAGGCAGTTCGTGGGGTGACAGAGCTCCACTTCTCCAAGATGAGCCCGAAGTTAGACTATTCCATCCCATTCGAACACACGCTTCTCTTGAACATGTGGCCTAGTTTTTTCCTCATGTAAAAATGGAGGCAGAGGTTCGTCTCATCTTTCATTCCTAGCAGAGCACAGACCCGTGGCCAGAACAGATGCTCTGTACACATGTGACAAATGAATGCCCACATGCGCACTTACAGCTTGGTAATACAAGTGTCCATGTGCCAATGATCCCAAGGCTGGCCTGAGTGTAGAGTCCAGAGCTGAGCTTCCTGTGTCACATTGGCTTTTATAGTCTCAGGCTCACCCTGTGCCCATGGCCTGTCTGGCGAGGGAAACGGTGAATTTCCTCCTCCATAGTAGGTAATATGCATTGATCCATCTGTAATTTGAAAGCTCATGAGCCTTTAAATGACACCTGGGGTTATTGATTTCAGAAGCACAGCAGATTGTGTTTAGAAATCACTTAATGGGTCAAGATGCATGTAATCATTCAGCACATACCTAGGACACTGACTATGGGGGTACCCTTTTTCCTGTCTTATCAGGAATATGGAAAATATGATTGTGTCTCCCTCATAGGGTTGGTTGCTGTGAGGAGGTTACATTAGACATTGCAGCTGGAGCACCCAACACAATGCTGTAGGAATTCCTCAAAATACTAGTATATTGTAAAATGTCTATGTTCGTAAGGTTATGATGATGACAGCAATGGTGAGGAAAAAGAAAGCTGTGTATAGTATATTTTAAATTCTCACATTGCAAAGCTGCTTGTCTTCCTTTTTTTTTTTTAAGTTCACCTTATCATTAAATCACCTCATCGCTAAATCAGTGCTGTCAAGCCAGGTGATGCCTGAAATGCTTCCCAGCTTCCTCATACCCTGATGTCTGCGCAGATGGAAACCTGCTTCCCTGAGAGAAATGGTCATCCCTGTTCTTTTATACTGTGTGTGTGTTTAGATATTTTTTTATAATGTGCATGTTTACCTAGTTCTGCCCTTATCATTCTGTGAGTCTTGAGGATGAGAACAAGATTTTATTTATCTTGGTTTCCATGGAGTTTTATGCTTAGGAAATGAGGAATGAGAGAATACTAGCTCTTTATTCCTTTATCAACTTTATGCCTTTACATCTACCTCCCTTTTTTTAACATTCAATCAAAAGGAAGCTACTCTGTATGTCTCCAGCACTTTTATACTTTTGAAGGCCTCATGTAAGTGAAAATTCAATTTTTTATGCTCTCTAATCCTTCATGACCCTCCCTAAACAACGAACAGAGCGGAATCTCCACCCCACCAACTGGATTGCTTTGGGACTGATCCAGACCCACATACATCAAAGATGGGTTATGCTCGTTGTTTATAAAAGAGCCGTGCACCCTGCAGAACATGGGAAATGACCTAATATTTGTGATGAAGCTTTTAAATTGGGCAAACAGAACACTCATTCCTCCCACCCCCTGTGTAGAGATAGGCTAATGAGCCTGAGTCTTATTGAGATTAAAGGAACTAAAAATTTCTCTCCAAACATTCAGTGCAAAGGAATAATACTGGGGGGGGGGGGCGAGGGAGGATAAATGAACAGGAAGAGAGGCTTTACAACATCAAATAAAAGAGCACAAGCTCTATGTATCATTTAAGATCATTTCTGCTCACACAGATAGAACTGGAGGGGATTATGCTAAGTGAAAAAAAAAGGGAGAAGGAGAAAGACAAATACTGGATGATTTCATTCCTACATGGAATAGAAAGAAATAAAATAGAAAGAAATGAAACAAAGGAACATAAAAATAAAATCAAACCAGAACAAAACTCTAGAACTCTGACTGAAGAACTGCAGCTACCATTGGGGGTTGTGAGCAAAGGGGAGGGGCCCAGTGGACTGTGATGGAGGATTATGGGTCCTTTGGTGGTGAGTGTAGTGTAGCGCATTCCATGCATCTGAAGAGGTGTGAACCTCTACCTCTAAATCATACACAGTGCTGTAAACTGTTACCTCAATAGAGAATACAGTTTAAAGATGAATAAAGAAGTCAATAAATAAATAATAATAGACCATTTCTGTTTTAGAAAAGGCTAACCCCGTTGACACTGATGAGGACTGAGTACCGTCTAGGGACCTTGGGAGACCTGCCAACCCGCAAGGCAGGTTCTTCTAGTCTTTATATTTGACAGATCAGGATGCTGAAGCTCAACGAGTCTAAGAGATCTGCTTCTACTCCTAAAATATGTTCACTGTTGTAGACCAACCTTAAGTCTGCCTGCAGGCCTCCAGCACAGGAAGCTCCTACGCTGGGGTTCAGATTCGGCTCCATCTCCTCACTCGTGCTCTTCCTCCCAAAACCAATCCATAGGAAGCAGTAGGAATCAAGGCAGATCCCATGGTGCCAGATCCCATGAATGTCCTAGAAGGAAATCACATCACTCAAAAAATTAGAAGATGAATATAGAAAAGGGAAAGGAAAGAAAACTTTAAGGAATATCAAAGTGGCACAGTGAAATCACGCTGGGTGTTGGAGGCTGTCTTTGCACAGACTGTTTAATTGGCGTTGTATTTTGAGGGTTAGATTAGAGGAAGAAGAAAAGAGACAGTGTTCAACCTGATTTACATGAAAATGAGAAGGGAAAAAAAGTAGGGTATTAAAATGTGTGAGTTGAATCCTTAGATCTCTGCATCGAGAGTGGCGTACGGTAGAACTTTTAAATTGGCTACATTGCTTTAATTGAAATATAGAATTGTAATAACACAATGTGACAGGCACCTACTGAGGGGGACCGTGGCTGCTCCCACCTCTCCCTGGAGCAGCAAACAACAGGGGGATGGAAAAAAAAAGTACACACCAAGAAGCACTTGAAAGGCCTTTGTTCTTTTCCAGGCTCTTTGAGGTTTGCTTTTTGAAAAATGCATTTTTTCCCCTCATTCGCTCCAGGGTCCAATTAATCCACACCACCCCACCCCCATTCCCAGCATGGTCTTGCCATTGAGGTATTTTGCATCAATTAGGGTGTTTGTTGTGTACTGGGTGTATGGAAAAAAATTCATAATACATCCAGATTTGCCTACAAAGTCCCCAGATCTGTTGCTGGCCTGAACCAAACTGATAAGTTGGACGAGGCTCTCACTGCCCCCTGAGGTTTCCCTTCCAACTCTGCATTGCTGTGTTCATTTCCAAGTGTACACAGATGCTAGAGTTTATTGCAAGGGTATACTTGACCTAGAGGCAGCCCTGGGACATGGGCTTAGGCCTCAAGGACAGATGTCTGAGGGCAGGCAGGGAAGGGACCCAGGACTGGAGTGCCCCCCCACCCCCACCCTGTGCCAGCTGCAGCTCTTGGCAGGGTTTGCATTCTGGATTCAGACTCGGGACTCCAGCTCCACACTCAAGCTCTTCCCTCCTAAGCCAGTCAAACATGAGCATGAGGAATCAAACCCAAGCCTGCTTGGCCCTCAGTCTCATGTGTGCCCTTGAAGGACATCCAGCCCATTCGCCAACACTCTTCCAACTTTTTCTAGAACACTTGTTCACTGTCATGATCCCCAGTCTTCTCTGCCTCCTATTTGGTAACCTGAATCTCAACCAGGGAACCCACATTCCAGGTTGTCCTATTGCACTATTGCAGCTGCGTCCAGCTCCATCTGTCAGTACTCGGGGGTCTGGCCAACCATCAGCTCTATCCTTCTCTCTTCATCTTTCCCCCTAAAGTGTATGCCTGAAATATTCAGCTCCCTTGAAATAGACCGCTCTCCTCAACCACAAGTCATTGATTCAAATAGCAATGACCGAAGCCAATTTAATTCCCTGCCCTAACTCCCAGTCCACCTCCCCTTTATGTCAACTCACTTTAGTGTTAAAACCGGCAAAAGTTAATTGAAAAAAAAAATGAAATTGTCAGGTATAGATTACAGTGTTGTTCCTCCTTAACCTGTTGTGATGAGAGACCATTTATTTTCTCTTCCAGTCCATGGAGGGCCAAGACGTCCCGCAATGCATGCTTTGTGCCATGTCTTACTCTCCAAGTGAGTTCCATGGACCCCAAACTCCTCTCTGCCCCCCTTGCTGAGGGAGACAGGGACACTGACGCATCCTTGGATATGCTGTGAACAGCCATGAAATTTTCCAAAGAACAATAGGCTCCATATTCCAAGCTCCAGTTGCCCATGATCAACCACAGTCTTACACACACTAAGATATTTTGAGAGAGGGAAACCACATTCATAGGACTTTTGTTACAGTATAATGTTACAGTTGTTCTATTTTATTGTCCATCATTGTTAATTTCTTGCTGTGCCTCATTTATAAATTAAGCTTTATCACAGACATTATGTATGGCAAAAAACATAGGGTTCCATACTACACAGGGTTTCATGGGGTCCAGGAATGTGTCCCCCACAGACAAGTGGGGACTCCTCTGTTATTGTACTTGTGTCACAAATCAGTAACAGTTTACAGACCAGTTCAGGTTTGCAGATCATAAAATATGTGTTCAGAGCATTGTTGGTTTCTCACTCCCTGTGAGATGAGGTGAGAGACCAGCTAGCCCCCAGGGCTCCTGTCTCTGGCATACCACTCATCTGTTTTCACAAACCAGACACTCTTATCTCCAGGGCTATCTAAGACAAATCTTGTTGGATTTGCAGCTCACCCAGCTCTCAGGCCTGCCCCCTCACCTTGTCTCACCTGCCCCCACTGATATCCCAGCTGCCATCATCTCCCTGCCCACTGCAGGGGCCTCTGACTATCTCTCTGCAGCCCTTCTGGCCCTATTTCAATCCGTGCTGCAAAATCAAGCCACAGCAATCTCTTATAAACTTACATGGAATATATTTCTCTTCTGCTTTAAAACCCTTTGGTTGTATCTTCTGCCCTTCTACTGAAGATCAATGACTTGACTTGAACTTGGAGGGGCTGGGTTCCCCAGCACCATTTCTGGTTCCTATGTTACCCTGTCCCCACACACTCCTCCCCAGCACGCCCTGCCTTCCTCCAGTTCCCCTGAGACCTCTGCCTCCCCACTGAAAGTCCTCTCCAGGCCTTTGCCGCTGTTCCTCTTGATTAGAATGCTCTTCCCGCACCCCAGAATATACAGCTAATCTACTCTAGTCTCTGTTTTAAGTATTTTGCAAAGGGTGATCTCATTGAATTCTCACACCCACAAGACAAACTAGTCCTATTTGTAAAATGAGAAAACCGAAGCTCAGAGCGGTTAAGCCACTTGCCTGGGGTTTGGGGGACCTGCTACTTTGTGCGATCCACACCCACCTGTGGATCCTGGGGCCTGTGTCCACCTTGATTCCCCTGCCTCGTGGGTGCTGGACTGAGGATTCAGCTTGCTGAGAGGGAGGGAGTTGCATGCCTTTCCTGCCTACCTGCCTTCCACTGTGAGCCCTTTGCTCCTAGATTCCCTGCATTTTGCTTTTACCACCATCCTCCCTTCTTTCCTTTGAGTGTCTCATCTCATTTACTAGATAATGTTAACACCCAGCTGTGCAGACCCAGGGGTTCCTTATTAGGCAGAGCCTGAAGAACAACTAAAAATAGCCCCATTTTGTCCATTTTCTCTGGAAGTCCTGGGTTGGTGGGCTTCTGAGACCCAGGAATAATTGCATTTACCTCTGTCTCTCCTGTGTGGGCCCACCCTGTGGAGGGGAGAGCTGCCTTACTCACTTCTAGGGCTTGGTCATTGTCAGCTTCTTCATAGGTACGACCTTGGACCTGGTGACAGACTGCAAGCTACTGAGCTAATATCCAGGAGAACCCAGCACAGTCTGGCCATTTAATATGTGTGAATATTCAGCTAGAAATCCCTTTGCATGAATAAATTAACTCTTCAGAAGATGAAAAACATTTTTTTGCCATTTAAAATAGAAAGAAAATCCCCTGAACTTTGTGACTTCCCAATAGCCTATATTTTGTGTCATTGGCCTCCACTGGAAGCAAGAAAAACTCTGAAAAGAGAGGAGAATAAAAGCCTTCTCCATGAAAATAGTTGAGCAGGCGCTGGCAATGAGAAAATTTCATGTGCTGTAATTATAGATTTTTGTTTGTTTTAAATCCTGGCGCTCAATCTGTGAACTCAGTTTAATAATAAAATACTAGAATTATGCATGCAAGTGCAAATTTGGTATCATGTCAGTCAATTCCAAACACTATTTACAGAATGGAACCATTACACTGCATTAATATAATGAAGATGGCAGTGTAGCCTGCTTCAGTATAATATCCTTAAAACATCACCGCAGGAGAGTGACTGTAGCCCTTCTTAAGAGATTAAGCTTATCTCGAGCCATCTTAACATCATTGGAGCTTTGAGAATCATGTGGTTTGGGTTCTGCTCTTACCAATGTGGGTAACAATTATTGGAGAAGGAGAGGGAGAAAAATATTCCTGAAGGGAAGAACCTCTGACCACATTTTCTATAATCATCTTCTGTCACCCTCACTGCAAAGATAACAACACATTGTCATTTGATTGATTACATAGCTATTGCCTCACTAGATGGGGAACTCATTGAGAGTAAGGGCGCTTGCTTATCTCTGAAATAATAGGCAGTGTTGCATAGTGATTAAAAATTCTGGTTCTGGAGTCAGATAGCCTGGATTCAAATCTCAGCTACACCAGCAAACTAAGTGGATTTGCATAGGTACTTAACTTCCCTTTGCCTCAGTTGCCTATCCCATAAAGTTGTCATGGGGATTAATAAAGTAGAGCCCTAGAAAGTTGTCTGACACATAGAAGCAGTTTATTGAATGCTCAGCTATTATTCCTATTTCTGCTCATCTAGTGCCCAGTACAGTGATTGGTGTATAGTAGATGACCAATCAATGTGTGAGAGTGGAAGATGAATGGCTAGATGGGTGCATAAACAGCATCGCTAAAATCCACAGCATGCACTGCTTATCTGAATCTATAGCTTTCTTTGTATTTCAATGGCACTGCCAGAATCCAGGCCTCTTCTTTGTTGGAACTTGAGGCTGCCCAGAGATGATTGGACTTGGTTCAGATAGCTATCTGGAGAGACAAAGAGGTTTGCACATCAGGGACTGAAGTCGAGCCTTTGCGAATGTACAAAACTGAGACTTGATGCAGAAGTCATTATTAACTCACACATTTAACAGGATGTTTGCCTTTCAACAAAGGGTGACTAATTAATGTAACAGTTGATTATGCAGCTCCCTTAATTTGTTACTGGTTTCCAAATACCAAAGTAATTACATCACTAAAGGAGGACAATCTCTAGAAAGTCAATCTACATAAGAAATTCAAAAAAGGTTGACTATGGGTTCTTAGTCCTCTGTGGACACAACTTGTGTTTAGGTCTGACTTGGCAACAATATTTAAGTGCCCAAGTAGAAGTCAAGCCCTGTCCACAATGCCAGGGTGAGAATGAGGTTGACATGGTGAAGAGGGATGAAGACGCTATGGCATCAGACTACCTGTCTCTACCCCACAGACCCTGTCTCTACCCCACAGCCTGGAAATGGGGCTAATAGTATTTCCCTCATAGGGCAGTTGGAAGGATTAATGTGCCTTAACAGGATCTGGCATATGATAAGGGCTGAAAAATCTTTGATGTTACTGTTATTCATGATCTAACTTCTTTTCTCTCCTGCCTCATATCCTAACATTCCTCCATGGGTTTCGTTTCCCCAAATACCCCTGCCCTCTGATGACCCCTGCTTACCCATGCTGTTCTGAGTCTAAGTGCTTTGGTTTTCTCCCCACCCCTACTCACCCTCATACCCACCCTGGATTCACAAACTTCATCCTGCAAATCTTAGCTAATCTAATTCTTTGAAGCACCCCTGCCTCTGGTAAGCAGAATTGGGTGTTCCATCCCCTCTGCCACTTTATCCCATGGGGAAAAATTATATATACGATATATATATATATATATATATATA